>JAPMOQ010001638.1:1885515-1914436 GCA_026543055.1 Argiope trifasciata
AAAAGGAAAATTATTGGGAAATTAAAAGCAAAAAGTAATGATATAAATGAGGTGAATTTTAAATATATATGCCCATAGTTTATTTTTTAAAAAAGTTACTGTATACTTTAAATGCATTTTTCTCGAAACTGATTTTTACTCATTTCTTCCTCACTTCAAATCAAATATAGCACAACATATTATTATCATATAACTATGAAATTTGATGGACATTGTCTTTATACTATTTTCTAAGGAAGGAATTAAAAGAATTTCAATCGAGTGAATAGTTTTTAATTATAGTCTATTGTTAGTAATGTCGTAAATCTACTAAAAATTTCATGATTAATCTTTGACTGGCTGTAAAATTTTGATTTATTATTCAAATAATACGATTGTAGTTCATTCCCTGGACAAAACTATTTAGTTTATTTTGGTATAAGTTTTGTTTGGATGAGAATAATAATTGTTGCTGTAACTAATTTGATGTTTTATAAGAATTTGCTTTTATTTATTCCATTAAATGTCAATTTTCCAAGAAGTGTTTATCTGAAATATTGATATCCTATTTCTAATTTTGAGTAGTCTTAAACCTAGAAATAGGGTCAAAGTATGTCTAGGCCATGTTTTTCTCAAAAAGAGCTCCGATAAAACACGTTCGGATATCTTATATGTAAATGAGATAATGCTTAATTATAGTTTCTTTAACATTTGAATAATTATACTGAATCTATAGAAGTTAAAATTAAATTAAATACCATAGTATATAATTAAATTAACGGTATACTTTAAATTTTAATAAATTAATCCTTATTTACATTACATCTTGAGATGATGGGTTAGAAGTGAAAATACAACCCAAGAACTGAATCAAAAGGTTCAAATCCAAATATCTTTTGCATGGATCTGATAAATGTCTAACAAAATTATTAGAGATAGGATTATTTCCATATGAATAATTTCCATTTCATATAAAAAATTGGTGCATCCGTAAAAATATAAAGATATCTATTTAATTTTAATCATATACCATGTATCATGCTACATAATATTGAAATTCTAATATGTTTGCAAATAATTGGAATATCTTAAACATGTTTTCTATATTGGATTCTAAATTTAGAGAAATTCTAATTAAGAGCCTAATGTATAATTAGTCTGAAACAATTAGCTTTTAACTTATATGCAGTTAACTAAAACTACTCGAATATTTAAGCTAAAAAGTTACATTGTAATAAAAATTGTAAAAATAAATTAATAATTAGCCATTCTTAAAGTGCAACAGATGTTCAACATGCTACAATATCTTACTGAATCTTTATAATATTATTATTTTAGTGGAATTATGAATATGAATTGACCTAAATATCTCGTATTGAATTATGAAGGAGAAAGAATATTCAACGAGAGTTTGAAAATAATTTATTAGAAATAATTTTTCTTAAATATTCAAATTATGAAATTTGAATTTGAATTTAAATTGAATTCTCCAAAGTTAACAGAACAATGCCGCGTCTTGGCTTAGAGGAAGCGTGTCTTCCCCGTGATCTGGCCGTCGCGGGTTCGAGTAACGGTTCGAGCATGGTTGTTCTTTGCTCTATTTGTGTGATATATGAATGTGCCCCCCTGTAAAAAGGGGTTGTGCACGCGAATGTATGTGTCATCTTCATTTGCGCTACAAGTCAGACTCCCCTTTGGGTGCTCAGGGGTCTTTACTCTCAGAAGCTACTGTACCCACTTTCCGTGGAAACACGGACACAACATCATCGTCAACCAAACATTTCGAATAATTTGATTGAAAAAAAAATTCGTTTCCTGTAATTTGGTTGTTTTTTTGCAAAGAACAAAGAAACATATTTTTTTTAAAATGTACATATTTCAGAATGTAAGTGCTATTTTTATGAAAGTATATACACATATTATAAATATTAAACAATACTTTTGATGAAAAATGAAAGTCAATATCGGATATTTAGGAGGTGGAAAGAACCCAAATGTTTTTTTCCTTCCTCAATTTCTGAACCATGCGCTATTTGTCCTCGTGAATGCATATACACAATAAAATCTAAACTTCAGAATACTTCATACACGCTCAAAGTTCAAGGACAAATCATGAAGCCTTTATGGATGCGTTCGAAAAAAAATCTGAAATAATCCAAATACTTTCATTGTGCTGTATATTAATTCATCACATTTAATGGATTAAGGAACATATAAAAATTGACTATTAGTGGTGGGTCTAATGCCACTTGGTCATACAAAGCCCGAATGAGAGTAGCTCTTTCGAATGAAGGCAGAAGTGCACGCCTTTCGTTGTGAACGAGCACCGTTCAGGTGATAGGACGACTTTTGCTCGAACACACACGGCATAACCCTTTTTGTGGGTAGTCGAACTCCTTCATCCATCTGCGAGTCAGAATCTAGATCCAAATCAGACTGACTCATCCCTGATTCAGTACCGCCAGAGGTTATGTGAACTTGGAGGACTTTGCAGTCACGACATATTTAACGTGCCTTTAGCCAACATGCCGATCTGGTCCAGAGACAAAGACAGAACTCGTTACCTTTCGGTTACGAGACCGACGCTCTAACAACCAGGCTACGGCGGTCCTGACAATTAGTAAATTAATCAATATATTTATACATAAATTTCTTCGCAATTAAGGAAATGAAATAGAAGGATGATGTCCATTAATACGAAATAAATTCTGTTTAATTAGATATGATTGTTGTTTCATGATGATAAAAATTAATAAATACATTTTATTTCAAAACAAATATTCAACAATCAACAGTACTTCAATAAATTAATAATATTTTCTCAAGTTATCTGAAACACTTTAAAAATTAATTAAAATTGTTTTTTAGAATATCGTATCTCCATTTGGATTTTTAATTTATTTATTAGGTGTCATGCAAGAAATTCTGCATTATTTTTTGTGAGTGTAATTTATTTTTGATCGCATCCGTTCAAAAGCCTTTCTCCTCTAGAATCTGATTTTACGATAGTTGCGCGGAAACTAATCCATCAGCTTTGAAAATCTTTGATTTCTTTACTTTCTAAAAAACTTTTAAGCTACTTAGTTTGATAAATTAATTCAATATTGAATTTATACATCATATTTTTGCTCAAGTGCGTATGATCATTCTAATATTGAAATTGAACTTTGAAGTGCATATGAATTTCTTATCAAGAAATAAATTAAAAGTTTTATAATAAATTTATTTATTATAAAGTGGGATTTCTAGAAAATAAAATTAAATTACTACGAAATTTAATACAAAATAAAATTAAAAGTTAAATTTTAATTCTCATGACCACACATTTTTTTTCTGTAATATTAAATTCTATACATTAAGGTATCCGACTTCGTTAAAAAAACTGGTTATCGACCACACTGGAGAATATATTTTTTTAATTATTAATTCTTATAGTTCGAACTTCCCTCTTTCCAAAACATTTTATCCTTTCGGGGTAAAAGAAGGCCTGACCTATCATACAGGACCACATATTTTTTTCAGCTAAAATTTCTCTTAAATTTAAATTTACTCAAAGCATTAGTTTTTCTAAATATTTCCTATCTTTAACACAGTATCTTAAAAACAAATAAAGGTATTCACATTAAAATTTCAGCGTGTGTTTTAAATAATATGAACAATGAAATGAACCAAAAGTTTGATTATTGGTGAAATACTTTTTCAGTTATAGGGGTCTTTAGAAAAATTATGTTGTGAAATGATGTAAAATATTTAAGTATATTTCCCCCCATAACTTCTTTGCATCTCAAGATTTTTGTTACATTTTTGTTCATTTAATTCATGATTATATACTATACCTTGTGTACGAAAAAAATAGGGTTGCTGCATTGCCATTTTGTGCAGACTGTTCACCATTTTAGTAAAAGTTCATTAAAATGTACTACACATTTTTCCATTTCTCAAAATATATTACCTTTTCAAAGAATTCTTTTTATATTGATAGTATTTATTATTGACAATACATCTAAAAACAATAAATAGTTTCAAAAAAAATCAAATTTTTCAAATTTTTTCCTTTGAACGTAGTCGGATACCTTAAACAAGGGAATTCTATGAAGGAAAGAAACATTGAAATAAATTATGGGAAATATTCGTAGCATTTTATTATTTCTAATGGTCAAAATGAGAACTACTTTTTAGTGTCAAGATATCTTTTATATATATATATATTAGAATAGGTCACAAATTTTTTTCGCTTTTTCTAGAATTAAAAGGATGGATTTTGCAAGACCAAAATCAAGCCTCAAAATATGAAACAATATTTAGCTTTTATTTAACTAATATGACATCTAAGTTTTGATAATCACTTTATAATTGTTTATAATATTTGCTCTAAGAAAAAGCAGAAAATATTATTGCATTGCATCTAAACTTTGAAATTTTCATTTTGTCATTCATTTTGTATTTAAAGGATCATGAATTTAATTGAAACAATTTTATAATAATATTTTTATTAATGAAAGAAAAAATGGAATTTTGTAAAAATTTCATTTTTTACTTTTCAGTTTTTAATTTAATTTTGTATTAAAAAGATTTGAAATTTTATTCTTAATTTTTGAAGCACTTCGCTTGAAAGTTTTTTAAACTTTTTACATTTATGCATTCGAGATGATGACAGTTTACTTACATAATTTTAGAGCATCAAAGTGAATTAATCGATCAACTCAGTTAAATAGCTTTTCAACAAATATGTTAAGAATTTTGGTAATATTATGTGCATACGTTCAAAGTACATTATGTTATATGCAGCGTAAATAAATTATGCTCAATACAGTTTAAATTTATGTTAATATTTACTCAAATTTTGTAACATAAAACACTTTATGTGTTTTAAACATAAATAATTGACACAAATCTAACTAAAAAGTACTAAAATAAGTAATTATTATGAATCTGAAGGACCACTCAAAAATGGAACTTCTAATGTCTGAATGGTGAAGTCTAATGGCACACTTCTAAAGCCTGAAAACAAATTAACAGCACTTTTATAGGAATACTTTCCATTGTGTATAAAGTTTTTATAACCAGAGGAGAATGCTTATTTGGAAAAAACAGTTCATCCAATTCGTAAATTGAAAAAAATGAAGCATTGAATAGTTGCTGTGTATGCTCCAATGAATTAAATAGGGTTTTTTAAATATTTATCTGTCTTTTTCCAATATGTTTGAAAATGATATATGTCCAATATGTATATATGATATGAATATTTGATATATGTCCAATATGTAGGAATGTTTTGATTCAGCTTCATAACTTTTCGGTTTCATTTCTAATATTTCTTAAAAATTATGATACGTGAAAGGACTTGAATTGAAGTAAACAAGTTCAATTCCGAATCTTTTTTTAATGTTTAGTTATATGTTAATTACAATCTGAATTCAGAAGATATATCATGCTTTAAATCATATAAAACAGTTCAAATACATTACAAGTATTGTATTTTGAAATTATTAAAAATGGTTACCAAAATAGTTTCTAGTAAGCAAAATATTAGGCATTGTAGAAGCTTTCATTAAAAATAATATTTAAATAAAAAATTTGTGGTAATATTCAACAGAAAAAATATTATGTAGTAAAAATTATTTGATAAATTCATTGTGAAATGAAACAATTTCTTGTTTAAATTGTAATTTGATTCATCCTTTTATTTTATATAACTTTTAATAAATTGACAAGAAACCAGTAACACTAAATATTGCTCATTCCATGATATTTTTAGAACCCTCTATGAAGTATATCCTGCCTAAATATTCATAACAGCTGGTACCCGGCGTTGTTGATGCAGAAGAAATAATTTTAGAAATATCGTTTTGAAATTTAAAATAATGGTCTTCTTTAATTAGGAATGATTGAAAGAATAACATTTATTTGCGTATCAGAAATGAATGCATTCATTGAAATTGAGTGACATAGAAAGGATAAGCATAAATAATATTTATTCTATTTTTTTAATTTTATTATTCAAGGCCTTAGGGTTTGCAATATTTTGTGTTTTTAAATCCTTAACAGAAAAAAATAAGTGCAAGTTATAAATATTCAAAGTTTCATCGCAATCGAATGAGTGGTACTACACCGCATAAGAGACATACAGACAAACATTCATTTTTATTTATACAGATTCACGCATGTCTTTTTTCCACTTTCTATGAAATATTAGCTTTTAAACGAATTAGAAATAAAGTTGCGCTTCAATATTTTTAAATTTTGTAATACATAAAAATCTAAGAATGGGGATACTGTAACAATCAAAAAATTTATCCACAGCAATTCATTAAATAGCAATTTGTTAGGCATCTTTGAGTTCGCACAATTCATCTTCGAATTTCTGCATGTGAATACGAAAACCTAAATGCTCAATGAAATAGAAGCAGGAAATTTGGTGAAACTTGACACAACAAATCCTAGATTTTCACCAAGGTTTTATATGTTAAATAAGTCTGCTTGTCGATTCACCTTCTGTTGACCGGGTATTTATTGTACCATGTAATTCCACGTTGTTTTAAGTCAAGACGATAGCTCAAAACAACATGAAATTACATAGTTGGCATTTGTCGTACAATTTTTATGCCGAGAATTTTAAATATATGTACAACTTTGGATTAAATCCTTCTAAGAGATGATTTATATCCCAATCATGCAACAACTGCAGATCTGAAGTACTTCTTACGTACATGAACGCAACAGGTGAAGAGCGTATTAGACAATTTAAATAAATTTTGAGGTCATTCTTCAATGCAAAATTTTAAAAACAAAGCGTCAAATATTAAGTTGATCTATGAAGATTAGAAATATAAATACATTAAAAATTCTACATCATATTTATTTTGCATCAAATGGCATAATGAGATCTTAAATGAAAAAACTAAATTTACGTAATTTGCATTAGCTGAAAGATGAAATAGCAAGCGATAGTATATATCTTATTGTATAATTTTTTGTACTTTATATTATCTGGTATTGTGGTTTCAGATATTAATCTTCTTTATAAATAAAAATGAATGTTTGTCTGTATGTCAATTATGCGCTGCCGTGCCGCTCATCCGATTGCGATGAAGCTTTAAATATTCTTTACTTGCACTTACGGGACGGTTACAGGCATAGTAAAATTATCTAATACATAAAGATATACTTTCGGATCTATTTATCGCATCTATCAACCATGTATTAACCATCAAATAACTCGCCAAGGAGACGCAACAGATTCAGTAAAGGTGCTAAATTGAAGTTAAACGGTAATATTTCGGAGCTATTATACGTAAATGCAATGCAAGTCTTTCTCTGAGGTAATAATTTTATTAGAGAGTGTACTAGAAAGTTTAAGGGGAGCCAGTTCTATAAGTTTGAAATTTTCACGAAGCATTTAATGAAAATCTAGCGTTTTTGCACCAACTTCCGAAAATATTAGATTATAAATAATTTTGCACCATCTTAGTTTTCAAAAAATTGTCTGTTAAACTATATTAAAGAATATTTTCTATACTTTATTAATTTTAAAAGAAAATATTTTAATCACACTTTTTAATATTAAACGTGAGAATACTGAAAGAATAGTAAACTTATCACGAGATACAATAAGTAGTTTCTTTTATTACCATTCTGAAGGAATACCAAACTTTATAATTCTAAAAGAATACACACATCTAAATCATAAAAATGAATATTTGTGTGTAGAATAGAATAATAAAAAAAGAATTCGATTTATGCTTTTCCTCTATATATCCTTCAATTTCAATAAATGTATTCATTGCCGACAAGTAAATAAGTATCACATTAATTCAACAAGATAACTATTTCAAATTCCAAACAATATTTCCAATATTATTTCTTTTACGGCTACAACGCGCTGAGTACCAAATAGTTAACAAATAAATATGCTTAACCGATGTAAAAAAAGAGAATTATGCCATCAAATTTTGTGTAGTTTAATTACAAATGTTAATGACATTGAGAAGAATATACGTTTTAAAATAGGCAAGTTGAATTCAAGGACAGTAAAAAAATGTCAAGAAAAGAAAAACAAAGTTATTTGAAAAAAAAAAAGGAAAGCTATAACCACATGATCAAAAGCAATGTGACTGTAAAATATATAAAGCTTGGCGTGCACATATTAAAGCAGCATTAAAATGGAGTTTTGCATGTGAACACAAACATTTATATGCATGACGGTAAAATAATTTGAAATAAATTTTCTTTGCAAAACGTAAAACTCAACTATAAATACTGTAAAAAAAGTACATTTCTTATCTAGTCATTACATTACTCTGAGATGTGTAATTTTTGTATTTGTTTTATGATTTATTTCTTTTATTCACTCTGTTTATTTAGTTGAATGTGGTACTGTAAATGATTTTTTTTTTGTCTCACGCATTTTTAAAACAAAAAAGGGCAAAATAAAGCAGGAAACGAAATGAAAATACATAAAATTAAATACGTAATCACATAAATATAACAAATCTAGAGATTGCATCCCTATTCCCAAAGCTAGAGTGCTTGGTGTGAATGCCAGGGTAAAGGGTATAAGCAATTCAATATTTAAAATATATATAAGTGGCAAATAGGCTTTAGTTTAGTTATATTAACGTCCCATTGTAAAGCAACACTAGGGCTATTTTGGAATGGACCTCATCATTTTGAATCACGGTCAGATGACGAGGACGACATATAAAGTGGCACTCTCCTCTCCACACAACAACAGCGAGAGGACAACAAATTAACACAACAACAAAATTGGCGTGTAAGAGACCCCCTTCGCACGGCGGTTAATCGTTGGAATCGAGTCTCGAACCTGAAACCCTCCGCTTGTGAAGCCGAGAACTTTATTTATATATTATATATTAAAAACTATTTTAAAAAATCAATAAGAATTTTTTTTCTGTTAGCTTAATATGGTGAAAAAGTAATTATCTTGCTGAACTAATATTTCGTATAAATGTATTTTCAATAATTACTACAAAGATTTTAAAAAAAACATGATACAGGAATAAAGAGCAAAAACATATACATTTATGAAAACATTTTCATTTTTAGGGATAAAAAAAATGAGAATTTAATTTGTAAATATATTTATTTTTATGCATCATTCTACCAGTATCAATACAAAACGAACTAATGAATAAAAATACAATCAGAAATTAATCGATTCTACATGAACTTATTCGATATACAAAAGCATTAGATTCAAAGAGCAAGTTTAGTAGCAAAAAAAGCCAAACTACAATATTATCGTAGCGTCGAAATTCTATAAGCTAATTTAAATTGTTAGAGTTGTACCAAAAAATACAGAATTATTTATAAACTTCATATTATAGATTAATATTTATGCTTACATTAAACGTCATTTTATCTCTAAACAAGATTTTAACAAAAGAAGGACAAATGAAAGATAGAAAATGGAAATTTAATATCTGGATGACATTGGATAAAGTGATAAATACAAATGACTGAATGATGACTGATATGCGTGTTCATCGATAACTATTACTTTCAACATTTATTTTTGTTTATTTTAGATACCGTTAAAGTGACAACTGTAGATGCACACAACAAATCACTTTAAGAAATAAAACTTGTAAACAAATAACCGTAAAAAACACAATAATTATATATATATATAGTAGCATATCTGTGTGTGTGTGTGCGTGCGATAAGAAAGAAAGAATTAAAAAGTAGGTTAAATCAATATAAAAAAGAAATCTCGTAATCAAATGTCACAATATCAGACATCTCAATAATGCTTTCAGATTGTATATTAAGAAAATATGTGTAATAAATTATGGCCTAAAGGTACCTAAAAGTGTGTAAAAATATACAGTTCGGAATATATATGTAAACTAATAAGATATATATGTGCATAAACGTAAAGAAATTTATGTAATAACAAGGGCTACTCTGCTACAAAGACTCGGATATAAGACTGTTATATACTTATAAATAATATATGATGATAACATTTAATATTTGATGTAAATGATAAATATTATGCATAATATATGGTAATAATAATAATAATATAAATAATATATGATGATAAATTATAACATTTACTTAACATAATATTTACTTAATAAAACCCTTTTTTCAAACAAAGTTTACTGCATAAAAATATCAAATACTTTTATCCTCTTCTTCAACATTAATATTTATTCATTGGTAGTAATTAAAATTGCTACAACAGAAAATTTCAGAGTTAAATTTTCCATTTTCAAAACCATTCATCAGTCATTAGCTGGATGAAGTTTAATAATAAAATCTCCCTGAAAAATAGCTTTAAATAACTACACTTCCACTGAATAAGACATGCTCTTAATTCATAACTACCTTTTATCAATTGATATTTTTAATCAAAAGAAATCAAGACTAGAAACAAATATTGTAAAAGGAAGTGTGTGTCGGAATGTCATTGAAAATCAATTGATGGAAGAGCAAGAAGATACCGAAAGGAAGACACAGAAAACCGCGCCTTCATATTCGTCACTCCGATGTTCGCATTGATTCAAAGTTTTACTTCGAAACAACATATTGAATATTTGAATAAATATTTCCTCTTCGGAAGACAGGAATAGAAAGAAGCTGGGATTCAAAATCCCAGGAGCGGTAATAAAATTGTAAAGAGCAGAACTAAAAATGACTCGACATTTTAGATGCTGTTTGTTTCAAAGTTTAGGGTTTAAAAGCATTTAGGCTTTGGAAGAAAAAATAAAAAGGATACTGTCAAGAGGCGAAGTATAACTTTGAAACTATCATGAAAGATGCTGCAAAATGAACTTAACAATATTCGTAAGGATGCTAAAAAAGGGAAAAAAGACGTTACTTTTCATCAACTCTAATAAAAAAAAGTTCTGTTCTTTAAAATCAATAAATATTTTATACATTTTGGTCGAAGTTTCTGAATAATTACAGTTCAGTAATATCATAGTATAGTCATATTTAATAACTGGGAACCTTCTATAAATAACTGTTGAACAAAATCTCGCATTTTGTATCGTATAACTTTACACGAGCAATTTTTGTATACACATTAAGGTATCCGACTACATTAAAAACACTGGTTATAGACCACTTTGGCGATTTTTATTGTTGTTATTTCTAGTAGTTCAGACTTTTTTCGTTTCAAAACAGCTTATCTTTTGTATGAAACTGAAGGCCTGTCATCCCATCCAAGGGAATTTTAAGAAAAGCGTATTTCTCAGCTAAATTTGTCTTCAATTTTCTCAAAACATTAATTTATTATGTATATATATATATATATATATATATATATATATATAAATGGTAATGAATGAAACTATTATATCTCGTGACTCATTTAATATGGGTTCGTTATTCTGAAGTTCAGTATCAGATTTACTTTTCCCTCATTAAATTAAGATATCAAAAATTATTGTTTGTTAGAAAGGTTTTATTTCAAACATAATGAAAATACAACTTAGAAATCATTATTTGTAGAACACCCTTATAGTGTTCAATTAATTTCAGCTCATAGTTCCAAAAAGTTGCCAGATTTATTTGAAACTTCAAAGGCATATACATATTGCATTATATTGACCTACAAGTATCTATCAATAACAATCCAGGTTAAGGTAGTCATTTAATTAGTTAGAGATTTGTGGCACAAAGTCAAGACTTGGCCATGCTACATCAATCACATCATTCCATTTTGAGGTGGATTATCATGACGAAATCTGACAAAGGTTTGATCAGGAATTGAAATGCTAAACAGGATGAATAGATGGGAGAATAATGGCCATCACGCATCTCAATAAATACTTTGTCGCTGATTGGTTAATTGCACCTGGGAAAGCCGAAGTCCATCCTCGAATTAACTTCACCTTATTGGATGCCTTTTTCCTAAATGATTAGACGAAACTTCGTGGTCTTCCTGACATTCACAATTTGTCTTCTAAATTGATTGCCAATTAGTCTCAGTTGCAAACATTTAAAAGATAAAATCTAGTTTAGAAATAAAGATATTAATTTCTAATCGAAAAATTAAGAAATAATAAAACTGTATTCAAGAAAACTCTATATGTAGAATTTTCAAGAATAATAACTTTTTGAATAATTACTAAATAAGACAAGTAAAAAAATGTATGCCAATTGTTTACTGATCTCAAAGGTCATAATCCATATGCAAATAAGTTTTAAAATGTATTTCCATAGATAAATAAAATTTATTATTTTATGCACACGCTTCGCTTATATTATTTTTATTAGTCAGCAAAGGCATCGGGTTTTTTTTCCATTCCAGAGTTTTTTTTATTTAGAAATTCTAAGTATTTATAACGGTTTACAGCAGTTACTTTCTATACCTTCATGGTATAGCTAGAAGCCTATATTAGACTAGGAAAAAGATTCGTACAATTAAGAAATTATTGGTAGCATACATAGACGGCTTTTAAAGAATTATTACATGCCCATCAAATATCAAGGTTTACCTTAATTAAAAAGGAATTATAATTCTTGTACGGGTTCACAAATTTCCTGTTTATAAACCACGATTAAAAAGGAATCAGAGATCATAATATAAATACTTTGTAAATAAATTTCCTATTTGTATTTTAAAAAGCAGATTCCGCATAATTATAAAATATAATATTT
Source organism: Argiope trifasciata (assembly GCA_026543055.1). Lineage (NCBI taxonomy): Eukaryota > Metazoa > Arthropoda > Arachnida > Araneae > Araneidae > Argiope > Argiope trifasciata. Next base: position 1,898,131 of record JAPMOQ010001638.1, read on the forward strand.
TACACATTAAACATATTAAATCTTGCAACTTTCATTCGCAGTGGCACAAATAAATTCAAGACGTTTAAAATATGAATACCGATTTTATCAGGAGAAAATTGCGAAAGTAATTTTCAGATGATTAAAAGCGGCATAGAAAACTAAATTACTTTCCTGCACCTTACAAAGAAATACGGAAATCTTGGGGAAAACACAATTCTATTTAAAATTCGTTGCTTATCTCTAACTGTTTATTTAGAAAAGATTCGTTTCTAAAATATCTTCAGTATTTTAAATAGAAATTGCTTCTATTAGAGTTATCTCTGCGAACTTAATTTTTCTTTCAATGCATTTCTAGAATATATATATAGAATTTTTTATATTTTTCTCTTCTTTTAGGTGGGTGGATATAATTTGATAAAAAGAAGAATTATTTTCCTGGTTTGATATTCGCAATGCTTTAATTTGAATGCAAATTTTTATTGCTTAAGGTATCCGACTAGGTTAGAAGTAAAAAAATTGAAAAATTGGATTTTAAAAAAACTATTTATGATTTTTTAGATGTATTATCAATTATAACCCTAAAAACAAAAAAAAAAGTATTTGAAAATAAAATATATTTTTAGAAACAGGAAAATGTGCAGTAAATTATAATGAAATTTGTCAAAATCGGTTGACACACTAAACAAAATTGTAACTAAGCAATTATATTTTTCTTCGTACACAAGTTATAGAATACAATGATGACTGAAATGAACCAAAATCTGAGAATTATTTTGAGATACAGAGTTGTTACGGGTAAAAATATACGTATATATGCATTTTTTCCATACATTCACAATTTAATTTTTCTAAAAATACCAGTAAATGAAATAATAATAAAACGTTTGGTTCATTTTATTGCCCATATCATTTAAAACACAAGCTGAAATTTTTATGTAAGTACCTGCCTCAATTAGTTTTTGAGATAAGACGTTAACGGTGAATAATTTTCATGAAAATTAAAGTTTTTAGAAAATCGAAGTTAAAAAGCTGAAAAATATGTTTTGCTAAAAATTCATTTGGCTGATAAGCTGATCTTTTAATCTTCTTATGATCTTTATGATCTTTTAATAGAAAAGATGAACTGTTTTGTAAAGAGTAAAATCTGATCTACAAGAAATTATAATAATAATAAATTCGTCTATGTGGTCGAAAACTAATCTTTTAAACGGAGTCGGATACCTTAATAATACATCTGTTTTAGTGTTTAGTATTTTTTTACGAGAAATTTCATTTTCTTAAAACATTTTTCCACATAAGAATTATATATATTTCTTTATAATTTGAGATATAATTAATAAATTCCTTTTTAATTCCATTTATTTATAAAAAAACAATTCAAAAATGGCTCTATAAAACGAAATTTTGAAGAATCCGTATTTTTTTAATGCAAATTATGTACAATTTTTCTTTTTTTTTTCACTAGCATATGAATACAAAATTTTTAACTCCACTCTGTTAAACATATATGATTCAAACAACTGTAATATTTATTCAAAAAGAAAATTATGAAGAAAATAATTCATAATGTGCAGTGCATATACATAGTATAAAATAATATCCATTTCATTCATTTCACCACTTTGTTATATATTTATGAATCAAACAATAGTAATTTTTAAGCAAAAATAATATTAAGAGGGAAAGAAGCATTCAAATATACAATGCGCACATGCATTACGAAATAAGTCAAAAATTGGTCGATAACTAGTATTTGTAACCACTTAAACATTCGAATTTTCTTAACTTCCTAATTAAATGAAGAATTTAAAAGCTTCCTCATTGGAATATTTATTATTATTTTAATTCCTTTAATAATAATAGGTTTCAAGTGACTTTTTTCCATTTTAAATTATTTAATACTTTTCATTTAATTGCAGATTAAAAATTAAAAATTCAATCATTCAATGCGCGTCTCAGACATGTCATTATATGCGAAGTGGTTAACGTAGTCGAATGCCTTAAGTCCTTTAAAAACGTGAGTAAAACATTTTTCAATTTTTGGGCCGCGGTAGCCTGGTTGGTAGAGCGACCGTCTAGCAACTGAAAAGTAGCGAGTTCCCTCCTCGTCTCGGCCAAAGACCGCCGTGATGGCTCATGGCAGTCGGGGCACGTTAAATAGGTCGTGACTGCAATGTCCTCCAAGCCCCCATCACAAATGATACCTGTGGGGGTACTGAGTCGTTCTATGATTTGGATTTCAATTCTGACTTGCGGATGGATGAAGGAGTTCAAACTTTCTGAGCTGCTTCAGCATATTAGTAACGATTATCGTCTATACTATATTTGTTGTTGCGTTCTTTTTTTAAAAAAAATTATAAATATCGAATTAATTATTATTAAACCCTCAACAAACGTGCATAAAATGCTTTATTACAACTTTCGTTAACTAATATGTGACAATCAGATATAAGATATCTCTAACACGACAACAAATAATATACTGCATCAGTACACCTTAAGCATAAAGCAATGGTGATCGTTATCATGTATTTCGAATCAGAAAGGTATTAAGTGAATCGATAAAACAAACATTATTCTTCATTGATATAACATTCCTTAAAAAATGTAGCAAAACCTATAGAGACTTTTTTAAAGCACCTCTTTTTTCATTTAGAAAGAAAATACGGCCATTTAAAGACAGTCTGATGCATTTGTCACATTGATGGATAAGTACTCGCTTTAAAACAGTTTTGTATTGAAGAGTGCGGCACGCCTCCGTCGTCCATCAAAACTGTCATCAATCACTGTGAAAAAGGTAACCCCCTCAAAAGACTTGGACCGCCCAATTTCGGTGCTCTTTCAGCATATTGGTAACGATTATCGTCTATACTATATTTGTTGTTTCGTTCTTTTTCTTGAATTTTTTTTATAAATATTGAATTAATTACTAGTGTCTAAAAAGAAACCCTAGAAATGTAATGTTGGGACAATTAAATAAGAATTTTGTCTTATATTTTCTAGTCAGAATATATTCAATGAATTTGTATGTTAAGATATCCAACTACGATTGTAGGAAAATTTTTGAAAAATTTAATTTGTTAAACTATTCATGAATTGGTAACTATAAGCACTACGAATGCAAACAAGTTATTTGAAAATATTATACATTTTGAGAGATAAGAAACTTTGCGGAAAAATTTAATGAAATTGAGCCTAAACGGTTAACACTACGCAAAATGGTAATGCAGCAATCCTATTTTTCTTTGTACACAAATTATAGAATATAATGATGAACGAAATAAGCCAAAATCTGAGAAACCTTTTGGGATGCAAAGCAGTTATGGATAAAAATATACGTATATGTGCATTTTTTCCATCAATTTACTACTTAATTTTTCTAAAAACACCTCTAAATGAAAGAGCATTTTACCAACAATACAACTTTTGGTTCATTTCATTGCCCATGCGATTTAAAACACGAGCTGAAATTTTTCAGTAAATACCTCCATTAGGTTTTGAGACATTATGTTAATGGTGGAGAATTCTTTATGAAAATGAATGTTTTGAGAAAATAAAATTGGAAGACAAATTTTTAGCTAAAAAACTATATTATTTATTTAAAATTCTCCTGGATGAGAGGTCATGTCTTCCTTTTCCTATATGAGATAAACTGTTTCGAGAAGAGGAAATTCTGAAGTTCAAGAAATAGCAATTAGAAGAAAAATTCGCCAATCTGTTCGATAACCAGTGCCTTTAACGTAGTTGGATATCTTAAAAGGTATCCGAACACGTTGAAACGGTCGATTTTCGCAAAAAGTGACATTTTCAAATTTTTTTTATTGCATAGATCAGTGTTTGATCTGTCCAAAACAGGTTTACTTTTGTCTCTATGTTTATTAGAAGTCAAGATATTCATATTTTCATCATGATCACTAAACCGGAAGTGGACATTTAAACAGCCAGAAATTTCGATTGGAAGGACCTAAAACATGCTTTAAATTTGTATAAACACAAATTTAGTTTTAAATACGGAAAATGTTTTGCACAGATAAACTGAAAAGGCCAATCAAAGTTTTTACGGTGTTTTGTAGAAATGTGTACCTAAACATGTCTTTGCTGAGCTCTGAATCCTCAGATGAGGGGTATGTATGTATGTATTAACGAATGTTTTACAGAATAACTGAATATCCTTAAGGTTCTTGGAGCGTATCCTAGTGCAAAATTTAATTATATCATTTGCTGAGCTTGATAGAGATAGAAATAATGAATATAAGCAGCATTTACTTACAAATATAAAAATAGCTAGAAAAAAATGTAAATGATTAAAAAAGGAAAACTATTAAGAAATTGGTAGCAAGAAGGTATGACCTATAAATATAGTGAATTTTAAGTTTGTATGCTCATCATTTATTATTAAAACAAGTTACTGAATACTTTAAATGCATTTTTCTCAAAACTAATTTTGACTCATTCAAACTGATTTTGCTTCTCACTTCAAATCAAATAACTCAAAATATAATGATCACATTACTATGAAATTTGATGGACTTGATGGACTATGTCTTTATACAATTTTATACATTTATTATTTTTTTTCTTTATGCAATTACAACACACGCTGATATTTTTATGTGTATATCTCTATTGGTTTTATAGATATCATGCTAACACTGCAGAATTTTTATGAAAATTACACTCTATAGGAAATTGGAGCTAAAGACATATTTTAGTTAAAAAATATGTGATCCTGGATGATACGGCAGGCCTTCTTATTCCCGAAAAAGATTAACTGATTTTGAAAGAAGAAAGTCTGAAGTATAAGAAATAATAAGAATTTAAAAAGAAATCTCCAATGTGGTCGATAACCAGAGTTTTAAACGTAGTCGGATACCTTAATCATGCATCACAGTGCTAAAAAATATTATTAAATACTATATATACATGATTACTTTTTAAAGGATTAGAAAGGAATACTAAATAACTATTCTAATAATTCATTTTCTTTTTAAGAATTCAGTGGTAAACATGTTGTTCTTTTTCAATGGCATTTAGCATTGACAATATGTTTCACGTCATGTTTCACGTTTCACGTCATGTTTCATGTTTCACGTTTGCTTGCACAATCCCTTTTTACAGAGTGGCCCATTCACACTACACACAAATAGAACACAGAATAACAACCATGCCCGAACCGGGACTCCAATCCGGGATGCGCAGAACACTAAGAAGACACGCTACCCCTGTGCCAGGCAGACGTAATCATGAAATATATATGCTATTTTAGCTCATAAACTACTTGCTAAATTCCCTTCATCTAGCTTTTTGAAGTTTTTGATTTTAGTATTGAGGTACAAAGGATTATATTCTAGAAATATTTTGATATTTGGAAAGCCGAATTTCTGAATAAAATCATTCCGCAAATTTTCAAAATTCATTCAAATTTCATTCTTCCATTTCTGACAAAATTTGGTACATTCCATCGCATTATTTAATAATAATTAAATAATGGAATGCTTAATTATTTATATAATAATTATTATATCAATAATAATGTATTCATTATTATTTATACAATAATCATTAATATTAATTAGTATTTAATAATTATTAATTTAATATTAATTAACTTTAATTAATATTCTTAAATTTAATTTAATATTAATTAATTAATACTATTTAATATTACTTATTAATAATAAATTAATATTATTATTTAATATTACCTCATTCTTAATATTGATTATGATTAATTTAATAAATATGTATTAATTATTTATTATTAAATAGTTTACAATTATTTATCATTAAATAATTAGTAGTATTCAATTATTTAATATTAATTAAAATTAATTATTATTTAATATACATTTTAAATTATTTATATAATTATTTATTATATATTAAATAATTATTTAATATTAATTAAAATTTTAATTATATATAATACGTATAATTGTCTGTAAAACATCGACAGATTTCTCATATAATTCAGACAGAAATTTGTAATAAAATGGTATTACAAAACTAAAGTATTAATTATTTTCTTAAAAATCCCTTCCAACAGACACAGTGAATGTTTGAATATGGGAAACACAGCAGATCAAAGCAGGCAGTAATCCTAAACACGAAACATTAATTACAAAATTCGACAACAGTCCTTAAACTGTTCGCGCATTTATAATCAAATCTATCCTTATTATGGAAAGCATTTTCTAAATCTTTCAGATGAAATCTCTGGAAACTACACAGCAGACAGATCGGGTACCTCCAAATACATCTACAAGGAGGAGATAGTAGTGCAATATTATATTGAAAGCATGCAAATTCAGCATTCCATTTAAATAAGTAGAAATGGCTATTAATTATAAACATGGAGAAAAGGGAACATATTATTAGGAGGATATTTTTAATAGAAAACTCTCCTTCTCCAAGAAACATTAACAATGTCCCTTGCTTCTGTAATGAAATTAAAGACACGCTCAGACTCGAGTGATTGAATACGTAATCTTGGCAGAATTACATCCGAGACGAGATTTGGATACGTCTAAGCATTTTTGATCATTCATAATTGTTATGCTCATCGGTTATTTTAAAGCAAAATAGATGGTTTTCACAATGATCGTTCTTTCACTCGCTGCTAAAGTATATTTCAGAATGAGAATTGAAAATAATTAAACAATTAGTATGTATTAAACGTACAAATGCATTCATTTCTAACCATTTGTTTGAAAAAGAAAAAAATAAAACAAATAGTATAGGGAATTAAAATTTTCATTAATAATGTGTGTTAAGTATAAAAGATTCTTGTAATTAATAAAATTACAAATTTATAATCTATATAAATAAAAATGAACGTTTGTCTGCAAGTCTCTCATGCTTTCCTAAACCGTTCATAGGATTACGATGGAATTTAGTCAACTTATTACATCTACGAGATGGTTATAGGAATTATATGATTATCTAAAATAAAAAAAAATTCTGATCTCAACCACGTCTATTTATCAAGGATTGATCTCCAAATAAATCGCCGGGGAGACGCAATAGATTTAGTAGAAATGCTTAAACAAAATTAAAGGCTAATATTGTATAGCTATTGCACACAAATGCCACGCAAGTCATTCTCAGTGGTAACAACTGTATTACAGATTATGCGAGAAGATTAATCCTAGAAGTTCTAAATTGTAATTAAATGTTAGCGTTTTTCGCAGTCACTTCCAAAAATATTATAGTACAAATCATTTTGCATCATCTTAGTTTTCAACAAATGATCTTTTCAACTATATTAAAGATTTTATGGTATGAATATTGTTACGGATTTCCTATATTAATCCGTCGGGTTCTTTTAAACTTGTATAGTGGGTGTGTATGGTATTAGAGATGAGATGAAGAGCACACAGAATGATCAGTCCTTTAGTGGAAACACAACACAGACGTTTATTTTCAGGACGAGACGAACACACAGCAGCACACAATAACAACAGTAACTCACAAGTAGTAACAATATCTGCAGTACTAGCTATAGTACTCGACGCTGCTTCCTCAATAGACTACAAGGCACACAGCTCAATTCAGCACTTGCTTGGCTTCGCCGCTTCTTGTTTTCTCCTCTGGAGGACTCGCTATCTGCTGTCGATTCCGACTACTACTTCGCACAACGGGACTACTCCTTAGTTTGGGACAGCTCCGTTCCCGACGACGGCACAACGGGCTACGACACAGGCTTCGTCAGTATATGCTACACAGAGATTAGCAGTCCTCCGTTCAGGACTCCACAGTTCAAGACCTCTATCTCTTATGTCTTCTTGATAAACTCCACAGCGCTACTTGTCTTCGTTGAACACCAGGCCGTACAGCTTCGGCTTATCTCCACTGCCGCACTTCGGCTTGACTCCACTGGATTCTTCCTCCTTTCCCTTTTCTCCGCTGCTTCGCTTCGACTTTATCTCTCGACTTCGCCCGATTGATTTCACACTGACTTCGCCCGATTGGTTTCATACTGACTTCTTCCTTATATATACTGGTGGTGGGCGGGGCTAACATCTTCTGGACCAATCAGGAGCGTTCTAGCTGGATCTCGGCTCCTAGTGGACGGATCGGGAAAATTCTCGATGTTTCAGGTACTTTCCATTTTGTCGCCAAAGTCGCCAAATTCGTCGCCAAGTCGCCAAATGATCGCCAAGTTTGTCGCCAAGCCTTGGGACCTCTGACGTCACACCTATTTACTATTCAATACACTTTACTGTCAATCTGTCTTCCTTACGTTGACAGTATTAGCGCGGGAAAGCAAAACCACAGGTTCGTAACAATATATTTTCTATGTTGAATCAATTTTAAAAGAAAATATTTTAATCCCATTTTCTAATATTAAACTTGAAAATTCTAAATAACTATTAAATGAGTCACGAGATACAATAAATAGTTTCTTTCACTGCCATTCTGAAAGAAAACCAAGTTTTACCATTCTAAAAGAATACACAAATCTAATACATAATATAAATAAAACAAATCTAATACATTTTATATCCTGTCGTACCGTTCATCCCATTTCGATTCCGTTCATCCATTTTGCTGCTAAACAGACATGCTACAAATGCAAATACACATGTCTTCCAACATTTAATGGTCTCGGTAAGGCAAAGGGTTGAAAGTAGAAGACATGGTCCCTGAATTCGAGGAACTAGTTAATAGTGGGTACCTTGATATTTCATGGTTACTTTGACCTCATAAAAGCGTACCTTTTGTCAGGAAATCTCAACCCTTAGAACTAGTCAGAAATGATAAATTCTGCGAGATTGTTACCATCACTACCATTTAATTGCATGTCGCTTATGACTTATGGCGTGGTGCTTATGACAAGTGGGTACCATACGGTGGTGAACAGATTATGTGGCGAATTACAAATAATGATTTTCATTATGAAGTAGCTATGTGCACAAGAAATGTTTATATAATTTCGCTGCAAATATATGAAATGAGGGAGATGAATTTCAACTACATTTAAATAAAAGCAATGATTGCGTCGAATTGTTGTTAAATGTCTCTCTTTTCTTGTACAGATTTCAATTATTTTTAACTCAAAAAGTATTTCGTGATAATATAAGGTATCCGACTGTTAAAAACATTGGTTATCGGCCACATTGGTGATTTCTTTTTATTATTGTTATTTCTTGTTGAAGAAGACCTCTCCACAAGTCCAGGAACACATAGTTTTCAGCTGAAATTTGTTTTTAATTTCAATTTGCTCAGAACATTAATTTTCATAAAAACTTTTCCCCACAAACATGATATCACAAAAACGAATTATTGACATAAAAATTTTAGCGTGTATTTTAAATAATATGGGCAATGAATTGAACCAAAAGTTTTAGTGTTGGCGAAATACTTTATCATTTATATGTTTATATAAAAAAGTAAGTTGTGAATTTATGAAAAAATGCCCATATACGTGTATTTCTACCCATCACTTCTTTCCTTCTCAAAGTTTTTCTTAGATTTTGGTTCATTTCATTCATCCTTATATTACATAACTTGAGTATAAAGAAAAATATGCATTAAAATTTTGAGTAAAGAGTTAACTGTTTTGGTTAAATTTCATTAAAATTTACAGAAACTTATTCTGTTTCTCAAAATATATTAAATTTTGAAACAATTTTGTTGTATTTATAGGTTTCTGCATTATGATTAGCAATACATCTAAAAACCATAGTTTTAAATAGTTTTTAAAAAATCTAATTTTTCAAAAATTTTCCTTCGAACGTAGTCGGATACCTTAAAGTAATTGATAATTTTACAAACATAAACTTACGACTAACTATAATGAAATATATCGATAATCGATAGTTCGAATGAAATGTGATTATCGATTAATCACTAATCACTTAAATCAGCGTGTCTCAAACCTTTTCAATTTTGCATCGATTAATCACTAATTTATATTGTGATAATATTTAATTTTACAAGCAGAAGTTTAGGGATAAACGTATTCAAATGTACTAAATATATGTTTTTCGCGAATATTTTACACATTGCATACTTGTCACAATAATTTAAAACAATTGTTTATTTATATTTCAAAATGATTTATGATTTTCAGGTGAAACTCTATTCAATATATAGAGCTTATTGTACAATTTTATTTGAAATTATTTCTAAAATACATAGTAACTAAAGTTGATAAAAATGTATATTAATTATCAATTGAATTTATAATAAAATAATTCATTACGAAAGGGTTTTAGAAAATTACAAACTATTTATTTAGATTAAATTCTATGTGCCTGTTGTGAATAACAATAGTACATTAATTTATTGTGTATAATGAAGTAATGAAAATTAAATAATATATGCATAATTTATAGATTTAATTTTATAGAATTTCTAGGGAATGCGAGAATATTTGAGATAAATGTTTCGAAAAAGATTTTTTATTTATTTTTGTGCCAAGTAGATTATAAAATACCTCCGAAATAAAAAAAAGTGTTAAAGTCAGAAGTGTTTTGAAAATTCAAAACAATATTTTGGTATAAAAATATTAAACCTTTTATTCTAAAATAGCATAAACTTTATACCTTCAAACTTAAAAGTTTGTAAAATAATTTATAAATGTAGAATATAATATTGCATGATTCTTTTTCCAATATGTATGCTAGATTATGAAATATATGTTAGATTTTATTTATGATATTTGTCGTAAGAAGAGTCTGGAAAATTAAGTTTAAAAATATAAAATAATATTGAAACGCAAATTATTTAAATATTAAAATGGATTCAGTTCCCCAAAAAATGCACATAAAAAGAAAATTCCAACAGTTTTTTGCATCAAAAATACCGATCAGAAATTAATGAATATTTAATTTAAAAAAATATTCGATATTTTTGACAAGACTGATGAACTTTATAACAGAACCAAGTATTACTTAAAATGGAGTATTGATGTTTATGAAAAAAGATCAAAATTCTATCTTCAAAGAGAGAAAATAAGATACATTTTCTTGCAATACATTTTGCGGATCTGTACTAAACACGATGTGGATTCTTTGGAATTTTGTCTTTTATGTATCCGACTACGTTAAAAAACACAAATTATCGACCCTATTGGTGATTTTTTCAAAAATTATTTCTCGTAATTCAGACGTTCTTCTTTCCAAAACAGTTTATCTTTTCTGGAAACAGGAAGGCTTGACTCAGCATCTAGAAAAATTTCAAATAAACCATATTTTTTAGTTAAAATTTGTTTTTAACTTCCATTTTCTCAAAACTTTAATTTTCACAAAAATTTTCCAACGTTAACAGGATATTTTAAAAATTAATAGAGGTATTCACTTAAAAAATTCAACGTGTGTTTTAAATACTATGGACAGTGAAGCGAAGCACCAGTTTTATTGTTGGTGAAATACTTTTTTCATTTATAGGTGTTTTTAGAAAAAATTAGTTGCAAACTTATGGAAAAAATGCATATTTATGTATATTTTTACCCATCACGTTTTTGCATCTCAAAATGTTTGTTACATTTTGGTTCATTTCATTCATCATTGCTGCATTACCATTTTATGTAGAGTTTAAACCATTTTGCTTGAATTTTAGTGAAATTTCCTAAACGTTTTCCTATTTCTCAGAATGTATTATGTTTAAAATCATTTTTTTAGATATAATATCATAAATGACAATTCATCTAAAAGCAGTAGTTTTAACTAGTTTTTGAAAAATCCAATTTTTCGAAAATTTTTCTTCTATACCGTCGGATACCTTAAAAGAATTTTAATTTGTGCAGTTTCTATCAACTATGAATGAATAAATAGATATGAATGAATAAATATATATAATACAAGTCGCTCCAAATTGAATTTTAACTTCCAATTTATTTGCAAGTTTGAGAAAAAAATTAAGATAGATGATTTTAAAACATGCAGACGATCATATTTTAAGAATAAGCTAACTAAAGACAATTTCATTCAGAAGTTAATTGTTTAAAAACCTAAATAGAACTAAATTTGTCAACGGACTATATTTCTATTATCCAAATATAACTTGAGAAATTCGAAATCAACACTTTATTTGTGGAAATTCAGAGGATTGAATTTCAATAATCGAAAAAATATATATTCGAAATTACATCTAAAAAAATATTCGAATATGTGTAAAAAAAAACTCTTCAATTTATAGAATTTATTGTGTCTTGTTATGCTAAACTATTTTTATAGTGCAAAATAACCAAAAGTAGTGAACATGTACATATATTATCAAATGAATTCATAATTTAGAAACATTTTTAAAAAATTAGGGTTAGGGGAAAAGATTGAAGGTAAAAGTTTTGCAATAGATTTTATAATATTACACGCAATTTATTTAGATATTATAATATTTCTGTCTCTGTAGCAAATAAGAGCATGTTATGAAACGGAACTGTAAAATTATAGGATTTTTAATAAGCGTTCAATATCAAAACTCTGAAATGACAAAATTTCTTAGTCAATAACAATTACCTCACATGTTGCATCACTTCTGCATATATTAATTAGTCCTAAATGAATAAAATAAAATATATATATATAATTTGAGTTAAAATATTCGTGTATATTATGTATATATACACGCACACGAATTTTTTGTGTATGCCTCTTATGGGTTGGCGTACCTCTCATCGGATTGTGATAAAACTTTGAATACTTATTACTTACACTTACGGAATGGTTATAACCATAGTAAAATTATGTGATGCATAAAAATTATTTGTGGGTCTAATTACTGCATCTTTTAACCAAGGATTATTGTCAAATTATCTCGCCAAGGAATCACAACAGTTTTTTCTGATAACCAGTCGTGTGCTGGATGCTACGAGTTGGACAGTCAAGAAATTCATTTGTTTCTTCTGAAGACAAAAACAAAAATAATAATTGCCTACTATAAAGCTCTTGAATAATAAAATAAAAAAGAATAGAATAAATATGACTTACACTTCTCTCTTAAATATCATTCAACTTCAATGAATGCATTCATTCATGATATTATTGCTGATTAAACAAGATAACTATTACAAATTCCAAACGATCTTTCCAACATTATTTCTTCTGCGGCAGCAACGCACCGCGTACCAGCTAGTGTATCATATACGATTTAATACCTGGGATATTTTACTACGATATATCAGTACCAAGGTATCAATTTATTACTATTTTAAATATATTATATTCTCATTATTATCAGTTGAAACTAATATTAATTCATACAGCGTTTAAAGGGTTTATTAATTCTGTATCAAATTATTTTAAGTGCTATTATTTTAAAGCTGACACTGATACATTTCCTTCACAAAGTAAGTTTCATGTTCCTCAAAGAAATATTTTATGCACTAATATAAGTGTATTAATAGAAAAAAAATAATAATTTGAAAACGTTTCTATTCAATTCAAGGAATAAATAAGTAAATGCTTATTTCTATGGCAATTAAATAATCTTAAATAATGGCAAAATAATCTATAAATATACATGTAAATTTCAATTATCAATTTCTCAATGTATTCTAATTTTGCAACAAAGCATTTTTATGCAATACAGAAAAAATATTTTAAGTTCGAAGACATATTTTTGAATTTTTAAATATTTCATATGGAGTAATTCTTTAATCTAGAATTAAACTGTTTTTAAAAAAATAATAAAGCATCTTATGAATGTAATTAAAACTATCGAAGAATCTACATTAAGTATTTATTTATTTACAATTATCAATGATTGAACTAATTAATATTAATGTGATGTGCATTAAACACAATGTACCAATTTAATTCTACAATGAATTCCATTAATGAAACCAAGCAATGTCAGATGGTATTTTTAATATCATCTGTCACGTGATTATGAACTTTACATGAAACTATTTCATTTAAGTAATGAAATAGTTTTGTAATGCTTCTAACAAAAGTTAGTACATTCTGCTATGAAAATAAGACTTTAATTCAATGAAATTGTTTTAAAAATCGTTTAGAAAAAGTGAATATCATGTATATAATTATCTATTATTATTTACAAATAAATTTCAATTTATTCAAGCACTTTATGATATTTTTGGATGTAAGTAACGCTAAATAGTAGCGTTGGGTCTAATGCCACTTGGTCATACCAAGCCCGAATGAGTGGAGCTCTTCCAAATTAGGGTAGAAGTTCGCGACTTTCGTTGTTAAAGAGCACCGGTAGGGTGATAGTATGACTTTTTGCTCGGACCACGTGACACAATTCTTTTTAGAAGGCACTCTAACTCATTCATACACTCATTCATCCATTCGCAAGTCAGAATTGAGGTCCCAATCATAGACCGACTCATCCCTGATTCAGTACCGCCAGAGGTATCATTTGCGATGGGAACTTGGAGGACCTATTCGACCTGCCATTAACCAACACGGCGGTCTTTGGCTGAGATGAGGACAGAACTCGATACCTTTCGGTTACGAGACTCATGCGTTACCAACCAGGCTACCGTGGCCCAATGTGACGAAATAAATAGATTCCTTTGTGTGATTTTGAATAGATGTTCTAAATAATTATTCATAGTTTATTCATATATATATATATATATATATATGTAGTTTCAAAACTTTTTTAGAGAAATAACACTTTGGAAAACTTAATTCTTTTTATGCAAAAAAATTAACTAAGCAAATAATGAATTTCAATTTGAAAGGTTTGATACAATTTTTATCAACTTATCAATAAACACTTTGTGATAAATTTGTTTATTAATTTGATAGCATTGCTCCAAATGTAGCCAGAGGCATTTCGATTCTCTTTTAGAAAAGTCAAGAATTTCTGAAAAATTACATTGTTTTATTCTGAGAAAACGTTATTTTTGAAAATAAGTAAATAACGAATTCTATATTATTTCGTAGCATTGTTAATGATCCAGATTCCAAACATTTTATTGCTCTTAATTTGGTTACTCGTTAGGAGCATTTTAAACTTATTCGTTAGTTTATAGAAAACAAAACAAATAAACATTATCTCTCATTTTTTAATCCATAAAAATTCTCTACACAATTCGAAATTAAATTGTATTGAATTAAATCATTTGTCGTTGACTTTTCATTAATTTCTTTACAAAGATATTAATGATATGTCTTATAATAAAACTACACAAAATATTTTTTTGAGAAAGAAATGAGCCTTTTAGCATGAAATCAACGTTTTTTTTTTAAAGTATATAATTGTAAAGTAAAGTAAAAATTGGATTTATATAGCAACTATTTTTGAAGACATATATATTAGTTACGGTATCCGACTAAGTTAAAAATATTAATTATCGACCACATTGGTAAATTATTTTTTAGTTATTTCTTGTTGTACAGACTTTCCTCTTTCCGAAGCAATTTATCTTATCTAAGAAAAAGAAGGCCTGACCTATCATCCAGGTTCACATAATTTTTCAGCTAAAATCTGTCTTTAACTTCAGCTTTCTCAAAACATTAATTTTCCAAAATTTCTCCACCGTTAACATGATATCTCAAAACCTAATGGAGGTATTTACATAAAACTTTCAGCTTGTGTTTTAAATAATATGGGCAATGAAATGAACCAAATTTTTTATTGTTGGTGATATACCTTTTCATTTATAGGTGTTTTTTAGAAAAATAAACTTGTAAATTAATGGAAAAAATGCATATATATGCATATTTTTACCTATAACTTCTTTGTATCTCAAGAATTTTCTTATATTTCGGTTCTTTTCATTCATCATTATATAACTTTTTGAACAAAGAAAAACAGGATTACTGCGTTACAATTTTGTGTAGAATGTTAACAGTTTTGGATAAATTTCATTAGAATTTACAAAAAAATTTCCTATTTCTCAAAATAAATTATATTTTCAAATAATTTTGTTGTATTAATAGTATTTTGTATTATAATTTACCATACATCTAAAAACCATAGTTTTAACTAATTCTTTCGAAAACCAATTTTTCAAAAATTTTCCTTTGAACGTAGGCGGATACCTTAAAAACTAAATAATTCTTTCCTTCATCTTTTAACCTTCCAGAATTCATAACACTTAACAGAATAAAAAAAATGATACTACGCCATTATGTTACATCGAGTTCTTTAATTTTTCATTCAATTTGCGTAATGTCCTTCAAAATACGCCAAGGTCGTTGTAATTTTCAGTAACTTCTTTCCTTGATATTAATCTTTAAATCACGATTATTTCATTTTGTATCTATTTACTGATAATCTAATGGAAAATCAAATTACATTAGCATATATTATTATTTGCTTACAGGAAATAATAATATATATATATATATATATGTATGTATATATAAATCTATGTATATGCATGTATAGGCGTATTTTGAAG
>JAPMOQ010001638.1:1914836-1929383 GCA_026543055.1 Argiope trifasciata
TTAATAGCTGCGATAATGTTTCCAGAATTTTAACAATTTTTAAACATATTTTTTCCTAATGTTCGAACAGTGGATTAAGTTGCTGTTCTGAAATTCAAACAGATTTCATTGCTTCATCAAATATTTAATTGATTGATTCAGTTACATTGCTAAAAGTTGGAGAAGAGTTATTATTTTTAGTATTGTGTACAAGATGAATAAGTAAAATTACAACACTACGAAACTTAGAAAAAAAACGATATTTAATATCAGTATCATGTTATGGGACTGTCTCCATTAGAATGGGGAATCATGGTTTATACATTAAAGCCAAACAATTGATCAAATATAGCTGAAAGCCTCATGTGCCTGGTAATTCCTAAATTCGAACTGAAAATAATTTTAAATAATCAATGAGCGTTCGAAAAAAATTTCTTCATTCGAAGATAAATATATTAATATAATCAACTACCAGGTACCCGGCGCATTGCTGCTGTAGAAGAAATAATTTTGGAAATATCGTTTGGAATTTGAAAAAGTTATCTTGTTTCATTAAGAAAGGTATTTATTTTCTTGTCGGCAATGAATACTTTCAAAGAAATTAAAGGATATATAAATATTATTCTATTCTACAAGCAAATATTCATTTTGATGTATTAGATCAGTGCATTTTTTTAGAATTGTAAAGTTTGGTGTTCTTTCAGAATAGCAATGAGAGAAATTATCTATTGTATCTTATGATTCATTTTATTAAATTTTAGAACATTAGAAATTTAACTAGAACAAGTTATTAAAATGGTTTCTTTAAAAAATGAATTAAACTTAGAAAATTTATTTATGCCATAAAGTCTTTAATATAGTTGAAGAGATAATGTTTTGAAAGCTAAACTAACTAACTATAGTACTAAAATTATTTGTACTATAATATTTTCACAAGTATAGCAAAAAACGCTAAAATATTATTAAATACTTACTTAAAAAATTTACTTAAAAAACTTTCTGGCGCAATCTCTAATAAAGCTGTTATCTCAGAGAATAACTGACATTGCATATACATATAATAGCTACGAAATATTAACATCCACCTTTAATTCAGCATATTTACTGAATCCTTGGCGGGTTATTTCGGGGTTAATCCATGGTTAAAGATGGGAAAATAGATCCGAAAACAATTTTAAATAATTTAACTATGCCAATAACCATCCCGTAAATGCAAGTAATAAGTAGTCAAATTTTTATCAGAATCGGATGAATGGTATGGCAGCGTATAAGAGACATACAGACAAACATTCATTTTTATTTATATAGAAGATTACATAATTTTACTATGCCTATAACCGTAACGTAAGTTCCAAGAAATAAGTAGTCAAAGCTAAATCGCAATCGGATGAGCGGTATAGACAAACATCCATTGTTATTTATATATATAGAAGATGTAATAAAAGCAATTCAAAGATAAATGTAAAAAAATAAATTAAAAAGCTTGTATTAATCGTCTAAGTGATTAAACTGAATTTTCCTCCTGATGGTTAGTCTAAAGGCGGTATAAATAGTTTCATCTTTATATTTTTTGTAAAGGGTGTCTGCCAATAAAACCATCACTTTTGTAAAATATTCACAAAAAAGTTTGTTGCTGAAAGATCTTATATTTTAGTTCAAAAACATCAAATTATTTTCGCAATTCTTGCTCTATTATCTGATAAACAGTAAAAAACACGCGTCTGTCAATCATCTATGGAGTTTTTTATTATTTATATCATAACATCTCATTAAACGTCGCATTAACAAATTATTTTGATCAATTAGCTATCGATAAAATCTCGTTTATCTCTATTACAATTCTGTTTCACAATATTTCAATGTTTCCGTCTCAATTTTTTAAAGAAATAAACGCCTTTTATATGTAAAAAGTTTGTTAAAGATAAACTGCTCATGATTTCCATTAAACAAATGCAATCTCGCTTTTGTCTGCTTATCAATCCTCATAAAAATTGGTAACAATCTACGCCTTGTACCACACGCATCAAAATAATTCCAAACACACACAATAACAGCGCGCAACCAACCGAAAAAACCATTAGATTATCCAAACAAATTTATAAAAAA
Source organism: Argiope trifasciata (assembly GCA_026543055.1). NCBI lineage: Eukaryota > Metazoa > Arthropoda > Arachnida > Araneae > Araneidae > Argiope > Argiope trifasciata. The sequence continues at coordinate 1,916,922 of JAPMOQ010001638.1, forward strand.
ACTATTTCGATAGCGTCCATTAGAGAGATACAGAAACAAAATAAATATTAACAACAATGGGTTGTAAAATTAACTGTTTGTTTTCAATCTATAAAAATTGTTCTAAATTGTATTGAGATAGACCACATGCCTTGAAGCAATACCCTTCACTGAGATAAGCGATGGGAAAAACTCTGCAATGGCAGTTTTCCAAAAATGAGAAAAAGAAAGGAAGCTTTCATGCCAAAAAATGGGTCGCCGGTGAAAAACAGAGCATTTGTCATTTAATAAGTTCTCAAGGACGAACCTCTGAAATATTTTTTTATCAGAAACCTGTGGAAATTTAAATTATTTTGTCATCGTGAGAAAAGAAATACAAAAGAGAAATACATACAGAGATACATCATGAGAAAAGTTGTTAGTTAGAAATTAGTAATTAGTTTTCCACAGCGAAACAATGAAACTTTTTTGATATAGTAGTAGTATGCCAATATATTAGTAAGATTCTTACAGGGATTTCTGAACATGTGACTTTCAAAGCAGAGGAAACACAAAGATCATTTTATTTTAATTTTGCCCACATCAAAATCATTCCAGATTTGATTCCAGACAGTTATTTCCAGATTTGATTCCACGTTATCTACTAATTTAACTCAAGAAAATTTTGCTAATGTTTAGTCAGCGAATCCCACGGTGCGAGTGATTGATAAAAATTGCTGAGCTAAACAAATAGTTTTATAAAAAGAACCCTATGTTTTCCCTGCTTTGGAAGTCACACGTTCAGAAATCTCTGAGAGAAACTTAACAATGTATAAACACTGTAAACAAGATTTTCCCTATCAAATTAAGTTATTTAAAATCCCGATATGGTATGTTGTGGTGTGTTTCATTGTCGCAAGGTCCAATTTAAGACAAGTTGCGCCATCCACAAGGATTTTTAAGCAATTCCATTATAAAATGTGTGATTGAAAGGCGGATGTATTAAAAAAATGACAAAAGTCGAAAAGATCTATGACTTAAAACGATTTTTCACAAGAATTAAAATAAATATCAAATGTTAGATGCTATGAAAAATATCAACGATTTTTTTAAAAAATCAAAAAGTTTTCAGTAAGGTTTCTCACCCATTAGGTCTCGTAAATTTAAAATAGGCGAATGAAAGTAAGTTAAGTGATCTGAAGTACAATTAGATCATTGAGTAAGAATATATGCTATAGAATGGATCACTCCACAGTTCGTTCAATGAAGGACCCGTTTACCAAACAACAAATTATGAGTATACATTGTGTGTCCAATACTTAGACGAATTAATTTTACATTTTCGCATCGGTTTGGTAAAACTGATCACATATTTAGTTTGGTTTCCCACTAGTATCGTTCATTCTGTTTTCGGTTTAACCTGTATCGAAAGAACAACAGATAGACAAGCAGACATTGTTAAAGAATTTTTTTTTAGATTTAGAGAGATCTAAAAATCTCAAAATTATACAGGGTACGCCAGATAAACTTACTTATTTGAAAAACCCGAGCGATGAGTCGGGTGGGTAGAGGAGTGGTAGAAAGAGCTACTAGAAGGGGATGTCCCCAAGTTTGTTTCTGTCTCTATTCCGTTGCCATCATGCTCTGATCTAGAGAACAGAGGGCCTTCGCCATCGAGAGCTTCGTCTCTAACGCTCACTTCCGCGCTCGCTTTGAAATTCCTCTTCACAGACCCGTTCTTGGCCGCCATTCGATTCGGTCGTGGATTAACTCATTACGGGAATGTCACTAAACCCAGAAATGGACATCAACGGACCACCAGAACTCGGAAAATGTCGAAAGAGTGAGGCAGTCAGTTCTGCGTTCTGCTCTCAAACACGCAGCTGATCTGGAAATTTCTGGCATATCTCTTCGACGAATTCTCCATCATTTCATCCCTATAGATTGGCTGTTGCGCAAGAATGAACTGGACGCGATTTTGTAACTCGTCAAAATGCATGTGAAATGCTGCTTGACAACCTGCCTAAAGATGCGGTCGTTTTTTAAGGTGACGAGACTCACTTTGAAATACCTGGTTTATGTCGATCGACCACGAACCATAGCTCACCTCAAGAACACTCTTGCCAACATACCGACTGATATGCTGCAAAGAGTGGACACGAACTTCAAAAATCGACTCAATCAGTGTGTGCGCAATAGGGGTAGCCATTTAACCGATGTCATTTTCAAAACTGTATGAAAAACAAATTGGGGTATTGCATTCTCAAATAAAAAAAGAAAACAATAACTGATGTAGTTTTGATTTTATTGACCTATCAAATAAGTAAGTTTCTCTGGCGCACCCTGTATAATGAATACTTTTTGTATATATCTCATACATGACTGAAAAGAAAAGAATGCCATAAGAATTTATTCGAGCAAAAATATTGTGAATAGCTTGTAGTTTATTATCAACCTGCGCGTTCCAAAATTCCTGCCACTTTCCATAGATATGTTGGAAACTTTTTAAAGAAACTTTGGAATATACTGGAAACTTTTTTGGAATAGATTGGTATGACATAAAATCAATTTTAAAAACATTACATGCGTCATGAAAAGGTATATCGCGAGAAACTTAAGGAAGTAGGTATGAGTTATATGTTTTTAAAGTGTCCGACTATGTTCAAAACACTGGTTATAGAACTCATTTTTGTTTACTGTTATTTCTAAAAAGTCAGACTTTCCTTTTTCCTAAACAGTTTATTTTTTCTAGGAAAGTAAAGGCCTGATGCTATCGTCCAGGGTCACATATTTTTAAGCTAAAATGTTTTTTTGAAATTCCACTTTCTCAAAAATTTTATTTTCAAAAAAATTAACCACTGTTAACAGGATATCTCAAAAATTAATAAAAGTATTTACAAAAAAAATGTCAGCGTGTGTTTTAATAATGAAATGAAATGAACCAAAAGTTTTATTGTTGGTGAAAAGCGTTTTCATTTATAGGTGTTTTTAGAAAAATTAAGCAGTGAATTTAGGAGAAATCCCTATATACGTATAACCTATAACTTATTTGCAACTCAAACTTTTTTATAGATTTTGGTTCATTTCACTCATCATTGTATTCGATAGCTTGTGTACAAAGAAAAAGAGGATTGCTGCATTACAATTGTATGTAGAATGTTAACCGTTTTAGTAAAATTTCGTTAACATTTCGTTTACAGCACATTTTCTTATTTCTCAAAATATATTACATTTTCAATTAATTTTATTGTATTGATAGTATTTTGTATTGTAATTGATAACACATCTAAAAACCATAGTTTTAAATAGTTTTCAAAAAAAAGCCAGTTTTTGAAAAATTTTCCTTTGAACGTAGTCAGACACCTTAACAGACTGTACTATCAAAATAAAATTATTTCTGCTGATCTCATATTAAATTTTTTTTAAAACACATTATTTAGGAAAATTATGCATTTACTAGGAATGCAAAGTTATTCATCTTGTTCGATTTCAAATTTCTTAATATGCTTACTAAATGGCACATTTTGAAACACAGATTTTGATATGCAATGATAAATGAAAGAAATGCAGATAAATATTAAACTGAGAAACTGCGCAAACATAAAAACTAACAAAAATAATTATTATCATCCATATTTTGGATTTAATTAATGCCCAACATTTTCATTTATTGACAAACGAAATAAGATATAATTCAAGGAAATGACACGATTACACTAGTGCAATTATAAATAACAGTATTTAAAAGAGTACAATTTTTAAACATAAAATAAAAGTAAGAACGTTACAAAATTAGATAAATTCAAATATTAATCTAATTAAATTAATCAATGAAAGTTTTAATGGGTGCGGGTCAAGACCGTTTTTAAAATCAAAATAGACAAAATAAATGACACTGATATTTCTACATTAACCCTCTGACAGCGTAACTTATTTTAAATCACAATTTAGATGCTCTGTTTGTGAATATGTTTCAAACAAAGTGAACTGATATTATTTGTTACACGATAAGAGTATGATAAAATAAAAATAAAACGTTTTATCGTAAATATAAATACTCTAAACTTGGAGATTCAGTTTATAGGTACTCTTCATCAATAGAGGAAATTTATATATGAAAATTAAATTCAAAGAAATTAGATTTGGGTTAGGATTAAGGTATCCGATTACGTTAAAAACACTGATTATCAAACACATTGGTGAATCATTTTTTATTGTTATTACTTGCAATTCAGACTTTCCTCTATCCAAAACAATGTATCTTTTCTAGGAAAAGGAAGGCTGACTTATCGTCCAGAGTCACATATATTTCAGCTAAATTTTGTCTTTAGCTTCAATTTTCTCAGAATTTTCATTTTCAATAAAATTCTCCACCGTTAACATACCTCAATAAATAATACAGGCGTTTACATAAAAATCTTCAGCGCGTGTTTCAAATAATATGGGCAATGAAATGAACCAACAGTTTTATTGTTGGTGAAAAACTTTTTCATTTATGGGTGTTTTCAGAAAAATTAAGTTGCAAATTAATGGAAAAAATGTATTTAGGCGTATATTTTTACCCATCATTTCTTTGCATCTTAAAATGTTTCTCAGATTTTGGTTCATTTTATTCGTCATTATATTTTATAACATGGGCACAAAGAAAAATAGGACTACTGCATTACCATTTTATGTAGAGTGTTAACCGTTTTGATTAAATTTCAAGAAAACTTACTACACATTTCCCTATTTCTCAAAAAAATATTATATTTTCCAATAATTTTGTTATTATAGTATAAAAACCAGAATCTTAAATAGTTTTTAAACAATCTAATTTTTAAAAAAATATTCCTTCGAATATAGTCGGATATCTTAAAGCTAAGGTTCTAACGAATTGAATGGAAAAGTTATGTTATATCTCACATTGTGGTATTAATAAAAATATGATAAGTCAGTTTGTATTGTAATTCATTTTTAACACTCCACGAGGAAACTTTTTTTCTAAAATATAACAGCCATATACCAATACGAATGAAACGTTATGAAATAATCAAATAATAAAAAAGGATCCCATTGAAAAACTATCCTCGTTTGCATACATTACCGAATACATTTTGCATCGTGTAGCTTAAGGAATATTAGAAAATATTATTATTTGCTACTTTTGATTAAACAGCCGAAATATTTGTTTCTAGACTGCAGTTTTGAATCCTACATCAAACTTCATTTTCCAACTATGTGATATATTTAAATTAATATGCTCACAAGATAAATAGACAGATTGCGCATAATAGATGCACAGAATTCCCACTGGTAATGTTCATTCTGTTTTCGGTTTAATGTGTATCGAAAGAACAACAGATAGACAAGTAGACATTGTTAAAGAACTTTTTTTTTTCAGATTTAAAGAGATCTGAAGACCTCAAATACAATTTTATAATGAATACTTTCTGTATATAACACATACATGTCTGAAAAGAAAAGAATTTATTCGACCAAAAATATAATTAGGAATTTGAAACATATCTTCAAGGTTCTTGCATTTATTAGACAGAAAGTAGGATTCCAAAATGGAATTACACAAGATTCGCGTTCTAACCATCATTTGCATTTCTTATTTCAAATGCAAATAAGCGGAGAAAACAAAATTTAGTGAAATAATGTTTTTGGCATTTAATGTCAACAAGACACCATGATGTCTTCCATTTTTGTTTCGTTATTCTTTATCCACGAATACATTCCGGAGACTATTCCTTTTACTCCAATAATAAACAAAAAATATCAAACAAAATTAAATATAAACATAGCTATTTATTATGCGAATTGAGAACACGCTTAAAATGAAAGTTATAATCAAATATCTTCCGTCTCCTTTAACAAAGCAAGTAAATTATTTTGAAATTCGATTGTAATGCATAGTTACAAGATAGACGTATTCTCTTACAAATGAACTGGAGCAAGAAAATAAATGGCTAGTATTGACAAGTTATACATTTACGGTAAAATGTAGGAAAAGGAATAAATAAATAGGCGTATATCTTCGATTTCATCTGAAAATTTATTGAACTAAAGAAAACCCTATTTTTATCATTAACTTAACTCGGAAGAGGCCAGCAAAAACGGTATAGGACTGTTTTCCCAAAATGGATCAACCAATAAAATACAAATCAAATAATTCCAGATCAATTGTTTTGGATGGCTGGAGAAACTGCAATCAATACAAGAAGAGATTTTTCTTTATAAAAGGCAAAGTGAGACAAGATAGGGTACTGCTTCGAGGAATTAAAAAAAATATTTTTAATCAGATTTTGAATTTATACGGGAAATAATCCACGTTATTTTCACCGGAACACAAAATAAAAAAAGCACAGGACCATTTTTCCGAAATGGATCAACCAATAAAATACAAATGAAACAATTAAAGATCAATTGTTTTGGATGGCTGAAGAAACTGCAATCAATACAAGAAGAGATTTTTCTTTACAAAAGGCAAAGTGAGACAAGTTAGGGTACCACTTCGAGGAATTAAAAAAAATCTTTCATAAGATTCTGAATTTATACGCTAGAAAATCCACGTTATTTTCACCGGTACACAAAATAAAAAAAACCCTAGGATCATTTTTCCAAAATGGATCAACCAATAAAATACAAATCGAATAATTCCTGATCAATTGTTTTAGAATGGCTGAAGAAACTGCAATCAATACAAGAAGAGATTTTTCTTTATAAAAGGCAAAGTGAGACGAGATAGGGTACTGCTTCGAGGAATTAAAAAAAAGATCTCCATAAGATTTTGAATTTATACAGGGGAAAAAACGTTATTTTCGCCGGAACACAAAAGAGATAATTGGATTTCAAACCCTTTCAGACATTTACTTAATCATAAAAACACGATTAAAATCTGTGAACGTTAATTTTATTTCAAGTGCCGGATCCTTAATTATGAGAGAGGCAAAAAGTAGCGGGGAGCTTTCATTTCGGCATTTTATGAAGAATAACAGCATTTCTTATGAAAGATAAAAGATTTTGTTTTAAAAGATATTCGAAGTTCTAACAGAGTCTTTTAGTTGCAAAAAGTTAGATTTTTAACTTTTGAATTGTTTCGCGCTTGCTTTTATAATAAGATATTGAATTGTTCAGATAAGACCTTCACAAATGTTTCAAATATTTTTCCTCTCATTTGAATTTTGATCCTTTTCATTTTCATTCGCATAGTTGAATTAATTGAACAATCGTTTAGATACATTAATTAGAAATACTAACTTCAAATAATTTGTTATTTTTGTTATTAACAACTTCGGAAAATTCTGGGAAAATTAAAACTTATAATGATCCTAAATTTAAAACTTAAAAACTGTTTTGTAGACAATGTGCATTGTTTTTAATGGTAACCTTTTAATGATATCATGCAATTAATGATAGCATCAGGTACTTCACTCAAAAATTAACACAAATAACTGAAAATAATAAAAGAATCAACCACTACAGCTGAAGAAAGAAATATTTATTTTGAAAGTTAAGTATTATTTTCTTTACAATCTTATTATTCAAATGAGTGAATTTCTAGGAACCAAACTTATTTTTCCAATTAAATCTTACTATAATATAGAAATAAGAAAAATTTCTATTGAATACCTTTTTTATTCACCTTATTGCGTTCTATTGTCTCAAAATCAAGATTTCCGATTTAATAGAAGATTTATTTCTAAGTAAATAAAAGATATTGCCTTTAGAAATCATATAATTATGCTATTGGATATTTTTATTCCGCATTTTATTGTATTTTCTCTTTATCTAATTATCACTCATGACCAAGAAGCTCTAATTTTTTTAAAAATATTCCTTATCATTTCTTTCAATTAATTTATTTTGAAACAAAAAAATAGGGTTATAAATCTCATGAGTTGCTTTGAAGTTATATACAGAATGGTAAGCGCATAAAGATGTTTAAGAAGCGGTGACTCGTCTATTCAGATTGTAGAGTTTCAGCATGCATCCCCTAAATGAACATGCAAATGCATTCCAACTTTTCCAATTTCAGGACATTGATATTCTTAAACACATAATTTGAAATTATTATTATTATTGGAGTTGTTTGGAGATTAATCCTTGGTCAATAGGTGCGGTTGAGATTCAAATTTTTTCAAATTTTATATAATTGCACTACGCTTTTATAACCATCCCGTAGATGTTAGCAATAAGCTGACCAAGTTTCATCGCAATAGGAAGAACGGTTTACTAAGGCATAAGAGACATACAGACAAACATTCATTTTTATATATGTAGATGGATCTCATTTCCTATTTTCTTTCGGGATTAAAGATCCATAAGTAGTCTTCGCTGTTTATATATTTTTACAACAGCAACAATCGGAAATAATAAATACTTTTCTGTGTTTAACCTAATTAAATTATATGAAATGTATCCTAATTATTTTACACTATAATAGCAGAGGATGATCCTATTTTTTTATGCTTCGCAATGTTTGGAGTACCAAAATGTAAACGTCAGATGGTTCAAAATCATTAATATGACATAGCGAAAAAATTCCTTTACTATGTTGTTAATTTGTTTCACATCGTCAAAGTAAGAAGCAGGTTAAAAAAATTAAATATTATTTTCACACTTATTGTATATTATTGGCAGCTTATTGTCACACTGATTGTATATTACGGTCAGTTTATAGTCATACTTATTGTATATTATTGTCAGCTTATGGTCACACTTATTGAATATTAGTTTATTGCCACACTTATCGTATATTATTTTCAGCTTATTGTCACACTTAAAAATATTAGTCATAATTAAAAACCGTTAAATACGCACTTATAAAAAAGAGAATATAATTATATATATGCTATTTCATCATAATTTGAAAAATTATGATGCAATAGCACAGCATATATATCCATGCGTTTGAGTTCACAGAGTTACTATTTCGACTCCCTTTCTTATTTAGCAAACGGATTAAATATTTTAGAAAAAAAATCATACATACGTAATGAATTAAAAGTGGAGCAAGTAACACCATGAAATAAAAGCACACATTAATTTAATACTTCGATACCAAGTATTTTCTCATAAGGTTTTTCCGAAAACAAATTCAGAGCACATAAAAAAAGGAAACACAGTGATTTAACTTCAGAACAATCATTGTCGACACTTTACCTGAAAACACTTTTACTGAAAGTGAAAGAACTATAAACGTTTTGGGGAATTTCTCCCTAAAATATGTTTCTAAAAAACAGTAATCCGCAGTGTCCACTTGTTTCAAAAATATTTCCTCTTCCCAAGTTTTATTAGACCCTTAAAAACATTGAAATGTCACAAAAGTCTGAGTGTAAACAATGAAAACTCCGATCTCATTTTGAGGGTAAAGTTTTCTGAAAGGAAGTTGAAAATATTTCAACTGTAAAAAGCTTTTAAAATATTTTTTGTACACGTTGATGTAGAAAAGTGAAATGTTTTAATTATAAGCGAAGTAAACCTATTTGGAACAATGCAGCATTCTTATCTAATTCAATTTTATGTAGAGTAATGGTTAAGTGTAGATGCATAAGTTAGAATTCCTGATAAGATTATTTAAATCTCCAAAACAATTGTTCCACTCAAAATTCAAATTATGAAAGATATTTTTAGCATACAATTGAGCTCTTTTAATATTAGTATATATACTTTTTTCTAATAACTTCTAATATCAAAGAAATTTTGTCAAATATTTATAATTTTGTACATGATTACTTATGTTTCTTTTGGAAAGAACTCATCTATAAAAACTATAAAATTTATTTAAAATAAATGCGATTTTAATATATTTATTATAGAATTATTTCTTTAACTTCTAAAATTTGTCACACGAATTCTTTGAGAATGAAATTATAACAAAAATGGCGATGAGAAATTGAAGTTAAAAAAATATTGAAAATAGTTTCACTGATTCCAACCGTTTAAAATATTATTGTTATTTGCATTTCTTATGCTCAATTTTTTAATAGCAGTGATTCATAATTTGAATTTCAAAATCAAGTCATAAATCTAATAGTTTTTTTATAATTTGAGAAATGCTAATAATAATAATAATAAAAGTGTATTCTTTCACAACTCGAATGTATCGCTAATCATTTAATATTACGATTGCATACATAAAACATTCAATAATTTACAAATGTTGCATTAAATATTTGTGTATGGGACTATTATAGGCAACAGAGGTCTGAAAGCTAATGCAATATATTGCACGCCAAATAAAAAATACTCATACAGTCGAGTACTGCAATGTGGAATTTTTGGACATTCGAAAACTTAATTTCTGGGTATACATGATATTCTACATTTGTTGGTAATGTATTGAAGGATCATGACTATTAATCTCATTGCACCATTTTAAATAAATATGCAATATAATGGGTCATGCAATTTATTGCAAGTCAAAAAAGTACTTATACAGTCAAGTATTGCAATATGGATTTTTTAGGAATTCGAAATCTTGGGCATACATGATATTCTACATTTGTAGGCATGGTATAGAATGATCATGACCTTTACTCTCATTGCAGCATTTTAAACCAAAGTGCACCGCCTCAAATTAAAGTGGGTAGAAATGACACTAACCACATTTCACTAACAGCGTTTTCAATTTGCATGATTTGCAAAGAGTCCTTTCATTGTAGCCTATGGATTATCTTTGAGTGTGAAATAAATATGTTGATAATTGAATAAATACAAAGAGAAAACAGCGTTTACATTGAAGACAATGCTAATTTTTCTCATGTATTAAACCAATGTTACTCGTTAAGGGATCTTCAATCAACACAATGCTCATATGTGTTAGCATGACAACACATAAAGTGTACGTCAACACTAGCCAATGACAGCTCTTCGTTAATATATAGATGGTGGAAATTACTCTACCAAATTATGCTAGGAGCATTTACAATTTGTATGATTTGTAAAAGTTCCTTTTGATTGTACCCAGTAGATTATCTTTGATTGTGAAGTAAATGTGTTGATAATTGAATAATTCCAAAGAGAAAACTCAATTTACATTGAAGATCATGTCACTTTATCTCATTAAAGAAATGTTAACCAGCACAATACTCATATGTGTAGGCAAGACAACCATAAAGTATGCATCAACACACTATCCAATAATAGTTTTTCATTAATATATGGATGTTGGAAATTACACTAAGAACATTTACAATCTGCAGGATTTGCGAAACATCATTTCATTGTAGCCTGTAGATTATCCTTGAGTACAAAATAAATGGAAAGAGAAAACAGCTTTTACATTGAAGACAATGTCATTTTTTTTCGTGTATTAAACCAATATTACTCGTTAAGGGATGTTTAATCAACACAATGCTCATACGTGTAGGCATGACAACACAAAGTATGCGTCAACTATCCAAAGTATGCGTACTATCCAATAACAGTTCTTCGTTAATATAAGAATGGACGTAATTGATAGAAATCCAGTCCAATTAGATCATAACTGATGGTCTGAAATATCGCCATAAACTGCATTATTGCTTCCTTTCTATACATTATTACTTGAAAATAATATTTGCATCTCAAGGAAATTGGCTTGTTGAGCCTTTATCTTGGCCACTACGATCACTTGATTTAATTTGACTGAATTGTTTCTTGTGGTAAAAGCTGAAAATCATGGTCAATTAGATTATCTTTCAAAGATCTCCATCGCAGTTCTGAACGTCCATTAAATGCCGATAAGTTTTGAGAGAGCGCGACAATATGTAAGCCATCTTTAAAGATACATTATTTATGGATTAAATATACATTTTATACATGATTTTAATTCAATACAAATGGAATTGATACTTATATTAAAGTACTCTACCTTAAGTATTCCATAAGAATAATTATTTTATTTAACATTCATGGTTTAATGAATGATGTAGTTTGCTATATTTTTAACCCATTTGCATCATATGAAAATACGTAAAAAAGGCCCATAGCACGGAAAAAAACTTATTTCATATTTAGGTGTAAAATTGCATAAAAGTAGAAGAAAAAATGATTTTTGAGCATTATCTGTTAGTCATTTTGTTCAGTGTGGTCATATTTGAAATGTGGGATGCATATAGATACATAGTGTATAATATGAATATAGTATATACCATATTATATGCATAGCATATAATAGGATGCAGCGTATATATACACTCCAGTGATAGTGACCAGGAAAATGCAGCGTATATATACGCTAATGATGCAATTGGGTTAAGCCGATTTAAAATTTGGATTCAATTAAAGGTACAAATAGTAAAGTTCTTTGATACGCGATGATAAAGCAATATTTTATAAAAAAAATGCTTACATTTTTTTAAAAAAATTCCGAAAGAATGACGTAATTTATATATTCAGAATGTGTTCAGTATACTGGGAACAATTTCATTTAATAACATTTACAAGATTTAAAATATATATAGTGCATCGTAATTCTAGATCTCATTCGAGACAAATATATTTAAAAGTAATGACGGCATAAAAATATAACAG
>JAPMOQ010001638.1:1939383-1958001 GCA_026543055.1 Argiope trifasciata
TATATATATATATTGAATTCGAAAACCGTTTTTTTTATAAACCTGCTTTCCATTAATTTTAAATTCACACTTTTAATTAAATTTTTAAGTCAGCATTCTATATATGATAACCCAAACTTTATATCCAAAACATTCTATATATATAATAACAAAACTTTAATCAATGAACTAGAATCTATACTTCCTAATTTGGGTTATATGAAGCAAAAGCACACGAATGATTGGATATTTGTATTTCTGAAAAGAATGAACAAGAGAAACAAGTAACTATATCATTATTAATTCCAATTGCAACTTGATATTCGATTTTCAGGCATTTCTTATCAAATTAATTAATTAACGAAATTGGCTGTATTGAAAAGAATTGAAACATTTCTAAAATTAATAATTGTATAATCCTGTTACTTATATCAAATAGAATTATAATTGATAATCACTTATCGCTTAGAAATAACGATAATAATTATTATCTTTTTTTCCTTACATATTAGAAATACTCCTCTAGACATGTATTAAATGGATATTGCGAAATAATGAAATCATTACGAATTCTATATACATCTAGCAGCAGTGGAAAGTATTTAAATATTTCAAAAGTGTACATTTTCAGTTAGTGGTTTTAGATTAGTAAAGACAAAGTTAGTAAAATCATAATTTAGATGATACTAATTTAAAATAGACTAATGTTACATCTTTAACTTGGAAATATTATTGAAATAGTATTAACATCTGATTTAAATTGAGTGTTGAAAATATTATTAAAACAGACCTTTTAATGAAAAATGCTGTAGAGAATACAGCTTGAGGTACATAATTTAGTTTCATAAATTATTAAAAATAAGGGGAAATAATAAAGCTTTTCCATTTTCTAAGAGAAAATATTTTAATGATGCTTACTGTAGGAAGGAAATGGATACACGAGCAAAAATTAAATTTATATTTATTCAAGTCCTATTTTAGATTTCTCATTAATTTCCATTTCAGCAAATGTAAGAATAAACCAACCAAAACGAAAGTGAAGAGTCATTTCCTTATCCTGTTTGAACCTTATGAAGTACGAAAGGCCTAAGGTATCCGACTACGTTAAAAGCACTAAATATCAAACACATTGACGAATTCATTAAAATTCGTATAACTTTTGTATTTGAGACATTTCTCTTCCCAAAACAGTTTATATTATCTAAGAAAAGGAAGGCCTGACCTATCATCCAGGGTCACATACTTTTCAACTAACATTTGTCTTTTGCTTCAATTTTCTCCAAACTTTCATTTTCATAAAAATTCTCCGCCGTTAACATGAGATCACAAAACTAATAGATGTATTGACATAAAAATATCAGCGTGTGTCTTAAATGATACGGGCAAAGAAAGGAACCAAAAGTTGTATAGTTGGTGAAATACATTTTCATTTATAGGTGTTTTTAGAAAAATTAAGATGTAAATTTATGGAAAATATCCATATATATGCATATTTTTACCCATCATTTCTTTGCATCTGAAATTTTTTCTTAGATTTTGATTCATTTCATTCATCATCATATTCCATAACTTGAGGGCAAAGAAAAATAGGATTGTGCAGAGTGCAAACCGTTTTGGTTAAATTTCATTAAAATTTACAACACATTTTCCCATTTTAAAAATATATTATATTTTCGAATAGTTGTTTTTATATTTATAGTTTTCATTATTGGCAATACATCTAAAAGCCATAAATAATTTCTAAAAAATCCAATTTTTCAAAACTTTTCCTTCGAACGTAATCGGATACCTTAATCCTGATATGAATTCATTATTAGAGCTAAACCACAAACCTGAATTAGGATCGCAATACAGTTATTTAGAATCATCAGCAATTTCTGAATTTGATCTGATTGTGTATTTCTTCTAAATAATACACATATATCAAATTTAATATTTCAAAAACACATGGTTTTATTTTCTTTCAATAAATCTAATGATTTCAATTGAACTTGATGAATACATTTAGTTCTAAAAATTGTTGAAAAACCGAATTGTTTATTCTTAAAAGCTTATATTAAAAATCGAACACCATTTACTTCACCAACCTTTATCAAAATTTTGATAAAACATGATAAATTTGACATTTAGTAAAAAAAAAATTCAAAAAAGCATAACGCTTATAAAATTTAATTAATATTTTTAATAATAAGCCGTTGTTTCTATTCTTTGATTTAAAGAAATTAATTTTTTTAAATAAATGATTCTCCAACCTGATGATGTACACATGATAAATTGATTAAGAAGATTTACATATGATAAATTGATATAGCATGATAAATTTGGTATTTTCAAAAAATTTTTTAAAAAAGCATATAAAAGTTAACTAAATTTTTAAAAATATGCCGCATTTTGTATTTTTTTAATTTAAAGAAATTAATTTTCTAAATATAAATGATTTACAAACATTATGATTTACATTTGGTATCAAAAGTACATTAAAGATCTCAAGAGCATTAGAGATTCTCGTATTTCAGTTTCCTTTGCAGATATCATAATATTTTCTCAAAGAAAAATATGGGCGCTTGAAAAAAAATAGCAAACAACTTTTACGTTACAATTTCAGAATAAATCATTTTGTATTTTGTAAAAAAAAATTATATAGAGAATTAAAAACTCTGAACTTAATATATATTTACGAATATTTTTATTTTTATGTAATGATATTAATTTATTTTTATTAAAATTGATTTTATAAAAATGGGATATTTACCCGATTTTATTTTTTATATGCACTGGAAATGAAAACAAAAAAACACTTAAATCATAAAAGCAGCAATTAAAACATAAATTAGTTAAATATTATTCGTATATGTATAGTTTAATATTTTTTTAAAATACCAATTTAAGAACTTACGTACAAATTTTAATCTCAAATTTATTTCATTAACAGCAAAAATGTTTTGTGCGGATCTAAACTTTAACTTACGCTGTAGAAAAAGAAATTACGGCTTTCAAAAGTAAATGGAAATTTCATTCCATATGAAATTAATTTTATTAACAATGCGAGTTGATTAACACATGAAGAAATTTTTATTAAATCTTGAACATTCTTTTCGTGCTTTTAGTACTAATACTTACATCTTAAAATGCCAATTATACAGACACCAATAAAAAATTTGTAGCACAGAATGCTTTTTTCTAATTAAATGGTGCGTGAATTTTAGACTGTAAATTCTTCATAAAGTTGAATATTGTAATCTCTCTTTTTATCTTAAAATTATGTTCATTAATTGAGTTTTCTGGAGAGTTGTCAAGTGATGAAAAATGACATAAAAGTTCTTTCTCAAACATATTTCATCATCTATTTAAAGCACACAAAACAATCACGCGTTTTAATTGCATACTTCTATATTTACGGTCACTCAAAAAAGTATTGGGACACCTGGCTTGAATAACTACAAAGCTATTTATAAATCTTTTTATCACATTAAAATATAAAAAAAATGAATCAAGAAATGTTTCACCATTTGTGTACAGTTTGCAATGAAAATTTTTTTAGTATTCCAGAATTACTATTTGATCTAGCTTTTAAAAGATAATTCAATGGCAGGTACAAGTAAAAAAAAATAGCGAGACAGTTTTGAAATGAGAAATGCAACAAATATATAGTACATCAAAAGAATTAAATTTATTATCGCTATTTTAGAGTATAATTTTAAATATAAAATTTTCAATTAATAAATTTAGTTATAGAAAAAAATGCAAAATATAAAGATACACCAGATGATTTGAGAAGTTTTTTAATATGCCATTAGACAAATGGAAAATCAGTTCGGTGTATAGACTTGAAATTGAATAAGTCTACTGATTATAACATAAATCAAATTTTCAAGAAAACAAGTAAAAATTCTTGTGTTTAAGGACATTTAATGAACGTGAAGAGTGGCGGAATTGTGACACAAGTTCACTTTAATCCTAAAACTAGCGCAACAAAATTGACGCTGCAATGTAAAAGTTAAAAAAATCTGTAAATCCTGAAACTGCCAGAAATATTTTAAGAAAACATAAATATCATGGCAGAGTACCGTAAAGAAAACCCTACAGAAACAAAACAAATCGACAAGCTAGAGCGGCATTTCTTGAAATATATGTAAAGAACTCGAAGAACTTTTTAAAAATGCAATTTTTGTTGATGAAATCAAATAAAACATTTTTAGATCAGACGGCAAGCAAACACTTCTGCAGAAACCAAATAGAACGATGTATGTCAAAAACTGGTTGTATGACAAGCAATGGTGTCAAGAATTTACTATTGTTTGTACAATGAATAAAAGTATCTATATTTACATTCTTAAGCGAAATTTAAAGCAAACTGTGACCAAGCTAAAGATTTCAAGACATTTTAAATTATATCAAGATAATAACCCGAATCATAGAGGATCCATTACTGATATTTGCAAGTAATTGGTGACACTGCCCTAGTAATATTAAAACTCCTGCACCAAGTCCAGACTAATCCCATTGAGCATGTAAAGGATTATTTGAAGCAAACGCTTTTCAAATCAAAACTCTAACACGCAGAAATTAATAAAACATTTGGTCGAATTGAAGGCCAAAATTTATAGATAATTTTTCAAAAAAATAAGTCCAACCCATGCCAAATAGACTATTAATGGTCATAAAAAGCAAAGGCAGCGCATCAAAATATTAACTTTAAGTTTGAATTGTTTTTCTTTATTTATCGGGAAATGTCCAAATACAATTTTTAAACACTTTTTTAAAATTTGATTTCTTTAATTTTCAATTTCAACCATAATTGCATTAATATGAGAGTTTTGCTTGGATTATAATAATTTGCATACATCAAAATAATATTTATTTCTTTATTTTGGTTTCATTTTTACATTTAAGTGAAACATTGATACAAATCTGAACTTGTGGAATGTCCCAATGCTTTTTTGACTGACTGTACACTTAAATAAGTGAATGATAAATAAAACGCAATCTATCAACAATCATTGTAACCAGTTCTTAAATAGCATTAAAATGTTGTAATATAGTTGCTATTTTAATTTTTTCAAAGTTAAGAAGAATAATTCTTGTGTTTTATATATAGTGTTTAAAATATTCTGATTGCAAATTTGTGTATGTAATTTTCTATAAGTATTTATAAATGTCCCGTGCACTTAAGCTTTAAATGATAATTTAAAAAAGTCAGTAGTAAATAATAAAATGTGAGATGAAACTCAACATGATAGATAGAGTCGAAAGATTTCAAAGTAGATCTTCAAGAATAATTTTATGATTAAAGATTCAAATATAAATTATTATATAATTGAATATTTCTAAAATATATTACATAATTTTGCTAAAATAATATTTAAAACCGTTTTCTAACATTAATATCGTAATTCCGATTCAAAAATTTAACTAAACACGATAGTACAAAACTCTTTAGACGATGTACTAAATGTTAATCTTCAAATTTTAAGAATTTTCAATTTATTAAAAGAATTGAAATATATTTTCTACTTTTATTTTTAGAATTTTCAAATGCGCTTTGTATTTTTCAGCCAAACATTTGATGCCTGATTGTTTGTTTATTAATAATGCTTGCTTGTATTTATGATTTCATGCTATTTACATTTGCAAGCAATTTCTCAAACTTCAAAGCTACTGTCTCATGATAACCATTATAATTTTTGAAGGAATTTTTGAATTATAATTTTAAATTTACCTTTTATATTAGAGGTATTACATTGATAATATCAATAATCATCTGGTTAAGCAGTTCATAAAGTACATCAATAAAAGAAAGAAATCAATGTAAGAAAGTTATAAATTTCGAATTGCAATTTTAGCTTTATATTTATGATTATATATCTGGCTTTTAGCTTCTGAGGGAACAATTTTTCAAAATCACTATTTAGAAGAGACGTTTGAAAATAAGTTCAAATATTTTTCAAGCAAAATGAACTGGTACTATAGCTTACAAGATTATAATATGATATAATAAAAAACTGTAATGGTAAAAATAAACACTCTAAAAACTCAGGATCCAATAGAATATGGGCTAATTGCCAACCCGCGAAAATCGTGGGATAAGCAACTGGAGTGTAATCTTGGAAAAATTCAAAATTAACATCGAATTGAAACGCCCTTGTACAATGAAATCATCTGTATTACGTTTAATTTTTGAGAAATAAAAACTATCAGAAACGTAAAACAAATTATAATTAGTTTTAAAATATAAGTCTAAATCAAAATGACCGATATATTGAAAATAATATATATTAAAGTAAATCATCAAGAACTCTGTAAAAATAACATTATGCATTTCACTTTTTTATAGCTCTAAGTATTTAACTGTGTATGTTTGAGTATTCATTTGATAATTTTTGGACAAAACTGCAACCGTTTTTTATAACAAAATTTGATATGAAAGAAAAGAAATCTTAAAATATCTTCAAAATATGTAAGTAAAAGAACATCAGTCTATTTCATTAATAGTATGGAAATATATAATACATAACATATCTTTGCATTTTAAAAATAATGTTTACAACAAGTTTATATTTCAAGTACCAATTTACTTCCGTGTTTTATGGTTTTTGTTACAAATTACGCTTATTCCGATAATATATATTTTTATTATTTTAGCTCGAATGATTTATTTTGAGTATTCATTTGACATTTCTTTGACATAGCGGCAACCGTTTCGTGTAAACAAAATGTGATATGAAAGCAACCAGATCTTGAAATATCATCAAAATATTTAAGGGAAAAAAACTTTAGTCCCTTTCATTAATACTGTGAAAATGTATAATAAACAACACATCTTTGCATGTTTAAAATGGTTTCACCACACTTTATATTTCACATTTCAATTTACTTCCGGGTTTTATGGTTTTTGTTCAAAATTACGCTTATTCCAATAATATTTTAACTCGAGTAATTTATTTTATAATTTTATATAAAATAACTCAAAATTCGTAAATAAAGAGATAAAAATAAATCCGTATTTTACAAATAAATGAATGAATTATTGAAAAAACAATTATTTTCCTGCCGACTTCCTGTATATTCGAAAACAACTTTCATTCGCATCCTCGCACATGTTGCAAAATTGTAAACATAAACAAATCAACTTAACAGAGAAAAACGAATACAAATTTTACCTTTTGCGTTGACAGCACAGCTATCGGCTTTAAAAAAGTAATCCAAAATAAACGACGAAAAGTTCACAGTCGAACGAATGAGAATGTTCACAGTCTAACGACGAAAATCATCAGCTTTCGTCATCTTTTCGGCGAGTAGGGAAAACAACCTGGCGAATATGTTTCACATCAACACGCGGTTCATCCCGAAAACAGCTGACACACGACGTAACACAACACGAAGGTCTCTTTTTAGGTACAGGCGCGAAATCGAGTAAATTGCCGAAGTGATCGTAAAGTTGTCAGCGGACACTCATGGCGTTGTCCTGTTGTTTTTGTTACTCGTACAAAAAGTTACTATCATGCAAAAAAACGTGGAGGTACGATTACATAATGCCAGGTTTCAAGAGTTGCAGTTACTTTTTTGGAGAGAATGACGAGATGTTCTCTGCGAGACACCGTTACTCTTTAGCGTAAACATCCCACCGGCTTAGCGATGGTTGGAAACTCCTTGGCGATCGTTCTCATGTTCCTTGGCGACTTTTTTCTCGTTTCCATGGTTTCGGAGGCGATGCAGGTTGGACCGTGGCAAGCCTCACTGGGGCAATGTGAAGTGTCGCTACTGCTAAAACTGTTGATTTCGTTACAGTGTAAAAGTAGTAAAAGGAAATAGGTGTGTTCCTATTTAAAATGTTGTTATTATATTTTTTTTCATCTTTCAGAAAAGTAAATTTTCTTTTCAACCTGGGAATTGGCACTTGTTTCAATGTGGCTTATCAAATATGTTTTTTTTTGTATGCTCTAGTTGATTGGGTCTAGAGGCACCAAGTTTATAATAAATTGAGTATTTATCACAACAGGAAATTTAATATATTTATCATAACAAATTTAATATATTTATCATAATAGCAAATTTGATATATTTATCATAACAGCAAATTTAATATGCTTCTTAAAATATTTGCTGATTACTTATAAAATTATAATTCCAACTGCTATATTTTCTTCATTATGTGAATGGTTAAGTACGATTTCACATCTTCAAATATAAGTAATCCGTGTTTGGTCTAATAAAACGGCAGTAAACTTCATTTTTATTTGTTGATCATGTGTGTGGGAGTTAGTTTGATTGTGATATTTCAAAACAGTAAACTAAAGGAACATCGAAATGGTACATATGTTTTATTTTTATTTCAAGAAGGACACAAGATTAATGATTAAAGTACTTAGTTCGAGAATGCATCAAATTTCAATTAGTCAATAATAAATAATTATTATTAGGTTAATACTACATAATAATTAGTAACAATTAGCTTAATACCATATGCTCTAGAACATGAAATTTCAACTCAAAAATATCATAGAATATAGAAAAAGTTCAGTAAAAATTTAAATAAATTATTTTTGTTAAATTTAGTTATAATAATTAATAAATTTAGATAATAATTCTTTAATTTAGAATCCCCATTAAAAATGAATCGTTATGCTAATGTATTTCCTCACTAACTTCAGAACATTAAAAAAAAATGAAAAGTATTTCTAAATTAATTTAAGAACCAATTTTTCTTCATGCAATTTTAAATTTAATGCAATTTTTGTCTAAAAAGTTTTAAAGAATTTTCTAAGTGTATTTTACATTATTTTCTCAATATTTCGATGACTGTATTTATAGTACATTGCTTATTATCTACCATAATATATATTTATTACAAGGCTATGGTTGCATACAAAAATGTATCGCAAATACATTAAAAATAAATCGAATGCAAATAAATGGAAAATTTTCGTTTTAAAAAACACAGCAATTACTTTACAAACTTTTACAGAAGTTGTTTTCAAATGAAGATGCTTTCAGTTTCAGAGAAAATCCTACATTAAATTGTATGAACTCTATCGGTCTTATAAATAAAAGTGAATTATTAAAAATAATGTTAAAATATACGAATTAAGCCTAAACCACTTTTATGTTAGATTATTTCGAAGGAGAGAGCATGAATTTTCTTTAATATTTTTTTTTATTTTGTAATTGTGCATGAATCTGATCAAATAGTTGATGTTTTACTTCGTACATTAGGGAAATCAGTTCTTAATTGAATCTTTCTCACAGAAAACATATTTCAATTGCAGAAAAAAATAATAATTTAAAAAAATATTAAAAAATAAGGTATCCGACTGCTTCCGAAGAGAAATTTTTGAAAAATTTAATTTTTTAAACACTATGTAAAACTGTGGTTTTTAGATGTACTGTCAATTATAATACAAAATACTATACATACAACAAAATTATTTGAAAATTTTGTGATATAGGAAAATGTGCAGTAAATGTTAATGAAATTTAATCAAAACGGTTAACACTCTACGCAAAATGTTAATGCAGCGCAATCCTATTTTTTTTTTTTTCTTTTTTGTACTCAAGTTATAGAATAGAATGCTGAATGAAATGAACCAAAATCTAAGAAAAATGTTGAAATGCAAAGAAATTATAAATAAAAATATACATATATATGCATTTTTTCCATTAATTTACTAGTTTATTTTTCTAAAAGACACCCATAAATGAAACAGTATTTCACCAACAATTAAAAAATTGGTTCATTTCATTGCCCATATCATTTCAAACACACGATGAAGTTTTTATGTAAATGCCTCCATTAGTATTTGAGATACCTTTTTGACGATGGGGGATTTTTAGGAAAATGAAAGTTTTGAGAAAATTGGAGTTAAAGATAAATGTTAGCTGAAAAATATACTTTGCTTAAGATTCCCCTTGTTAATAGGTGAGGCCTTCCTTTTCTTAGAAAAGATGAACTGTTTTGGAAAGAGGAAAGTATGAACTACAAAAAATAACAATGAAAAAAAAAATCGCCAATGTGGTCGACAACCAGTGTTTTAAACATATTCGAATACATTAAATCGAATATTTGATAAATGATGTTAAAATTTCAGGAATATAATCTGGGAGCTGTGTAGGAAAGTCACAAAGTTAAATGTTTTTTATTTCATTTTACAATTTTAACACGTTGACTGCCACTACCCTCGCCTGATATCAGAACCATCTATCTAATTAGGTGACCCCTTCTTTGCTCTTTTAACTGTAGTAGAGAGGGTGTCATCCAATAACATAGGTGGTTGGTGTCCTAGAAAAGAACGAAATCGACGAGTGATTTCGTAGTTGGCAGTCAACGTGTTAAAGAGAAAAAAAAGTGCTGTTGAGAGGGAATTTAAATTTTAGAAATTATTTCATTTATTACGATAAAAAAAAAAGTAAAAGGAAAGCGAAACCTTCAAAGATACAAAAAACAATGAAATATTATCAAAGGGAATAAATCGCACAGCATATTGAGGAAATTTGTAAAAGAGTTTTTTTTTTTTTGCACAGTTCTATAAATACTTTAATAGCTCAAGGAAAATTAATCAAATAAAATAGGAAAATTACACACATCTAATTCCATATTTTCAATCTAAATAAAAATGAATGCCTGCATGTCTCTTATGCGCTGCTCAACCAATTGAAATGAAGCTTTAAATATTTATTACTTGCACTTTATTGTTTCTGCTGAAGATGAAAAACGAAAAAAAATATTACTAATCCTAATTTTGAAAAATAAAGTTTAAAAAAAAGAGAATGAATATTATTTTCGCTACTCCTTGATATATAACTCAATTTCAAGGAATGCATTCATTTCCGATGCGAAAATAAACATTACACTTTCTTTCAATCCTAATTAAGCAAGAGAGTTATTTTCAATTCCAAACGACATTTCCAAAATTATTTCTTCGGCAGCTGCAAACGCGCCGGGTAACAGCTAGTCTATTCGATACTAATAATAAAGCTCAAAGTGTGTGGGTGTGTGCTGGAGTTCTACCGGCCAGACCATTGGAAAAACAGGAACAAAATTTGGTACATGTATACTTTAGAGGTCGAAAATGGGCACCACAGAGCCATTTTTTGAAATTTTTAATTAGAATTTGAATTAATTAAAAATTAAGCGAATTTTCGCCATAACTTCCGAAAATATTATTGCAAAATATTATTACGTTTTTCTGCTATAACTTCCGAAAATATTATTGCACAAAGATTATTTTTACATCAAGTTAAAGATTTAAAAAAATTAGCTTTCTAATGGTATCTGCATTTTAACATTTAACTTAAATTTCTATTTTTAACGGATTTTAAAAACATTTTTTAAACATATTTTTTATTAATGCATTTCAGACAAAACAATAAACTTTTAAAGCAAACGATAAATAATGAACGAGCAAAGGTGAAAAAATAACTTTTATTAAACTGTTGCCATCATACTGACAGAAGTTCAAATTAAAAAATTAATTAACTACGACTGCGAATTAAATCGAAAAAAAATGTAACTTTCAACACGTGATTGGATGAAATTAAATAAATATTGAATGTTGGGTTTTCTAAAAAATAAATACAAGGCAGATGTTTCTATGATCGTTTGCAATATCTATATCATTAATTTAGTAAATCAGCATTTTGTTTATGGTAAACTTGTTTGAATTTATACAAGGTACGAATTGAAATTCGTGCCAAATGGCTAATTTGTAAATCATTAGTAATTGTTGTGCATATATTTATCTACTGTAAACTAGGTCTAAATAATTACAATAATAATGATAATAATTAAATTTTATGTAACTTGAAACAAAAAATGCAATGATGAATGGTTGTTAAATTTTTTCATACGTTGCTCTGTGAGTTATATTGAACAAAATATTTTTGCTAAGATTTTTAGCACAGTTGTTACATCAATCCGTCTTCTAAGCAATCATTAAAATTGAGATTTATATAAAAAGAAATATTATTATTATTATTCATCTCTTAGATCTTTTCGTCAACCATTTTTAAAAAATATACCATTTCAGGCCAATCAATATACGGAATTACTCCAAGGCTGATATCAAATGAATATGTGTTTACATATATGAATGTGTGTGTGTGCGTGTGTGTGTTAATGTCCTACACACTAGACAATATGATCTAGACATACATTACTTAGTATATATATATTTACTTTGTGCGATACGCTAACATTCGGAAATTTTCTGCGGCAACATCCAAAAATATTACAGTATAAAACTGTTTTATTTAATCCTTTTTAAAATGATTTTTTTTTCATTGATAGCAATGTTTAAAGTTATAAATTCAGTTTCTATTTGTAATGATTTAAAAAAAAAAAATAGGATCATATTTTCCAACAATGTTTTTCTTACAAAATGAAAACAGATTTTTAGCTGCAAGAGCTCGTTAAGAATGTACCATAGATTGCCGTCATTTTGACAAAAACGGATACTGAATAATTCAATGAATTCTTATTGCATATTAAACCGGAAAAAGTGTGATGTTCAGCACGTGTTTTAAAAGAAATGTAATGTTATGGAACAAATATAAAATATGATATTTTCCACATGATTTCATGACAAGTTATTGCGAGTCAGAGAGTTATATAGTGCCATGAACAAATAATCGTAAAGCTTCTATAATAATATGAGTTAAGTGACTTTCGAAGTTTAAGTGTATCTCGCAGAGAAATTATAAAGAGAGCAAGGTACATAAAGAGAGCTGGTCGCCAAAGGCGGCTAGTATAAGTATGAAAAAAGAAAATATATGAATGGATATTTTTTAATGCAATATTCCCTTTTTAAAATAGTAATGCCCAACTGTTTTGTATTGTTTGAATCTATTTTGATTTTGAAATCATGTGCTAGCGGCAATATATCCTGAATTCCTCTCTTCAGAATGAGTGAAAGTAAAAATAAGTTAAAATATCTGTCCCTTTCTGGTTTATTCGTTTTTGTATGAATAATCCAGAATTCTGGTTTATTAATAGCGATATTGCTTCTCAATAAAGAGAGGGGGGGCCTAGTGCAAGAAAACATTTAGGGCCCTAAATTTACGAGCAAAGCAAAAAACAAAAATGCATTTGTATATTTATTTAATGAGTGATTTT
The DNA here is from genome assembly GCA_026543055.1 of Argiope trifasciata. NCBI lineage: Eukaryota > Metazoa > Arthropoda > Arachnida > Araneae > Araneidae > Argiope > Argiope trifasciata. The sequence goes on from JAPMOQ010001638.1 coordinate 1,952,471, forward strand.
GTTTTCGCTAGTAATTACACCCCAAAAAATCCAGATTTTTTTGAATTTCTTTTTCGATACTTAGTATAGAAAGAGCATTTAAGCATTACACTTATTTGTTAGACAGATGATAATCTTTTATTAATTTTAATTTGCTCAAAGTGAGTTCAACATTTATTATCAAAACTGGCAATAGAGTGAAATGTTTTTAAAATAGTTCATACATTTAGCAATGGAACATTATAAGTTTTGTTACGTATAATTATAATAAGTATATTTTGCAATATGTTTTGAGCATTATTTGCATCCATCTCATTCAAAATCAAATCCCGTTTCAAAGTAATTATTTGGATTTGGTTTGGACTTAACATCGTTATTATAAAACGTTACAAAGCTTTTGGAACAAGTTTTGGATTTTTTTCTAAAGATTTTGTGTCAGTGATTAATTTGGAAATACTTTTAAATTTGTCTTCTCTCTTCATTACAATACTATCATCTTCTTTATACGTCCTTCAATTTCAATGAATGTATTCATTGCTAACAAGAAAAGTAATGACACTCTTCCTATTATTCTTAAGGTATCCGACTATGTTAAAAACACTGGTTATCAACCACTTTGGCGAAGTTTTTTAAAATGTTTTTTCTTGTAGTTCAGACTTTCCACTTTCCAAAACAATTTATCTTTTTTTAGGATAAGGAAGGTCACACCCATCATCCAGGGTTACATGTTTTCAGCTAAAATTAGTCTTTCACGACAATTTTATCAAAACTTTAATTTTCATGAAAGTTCTCCACCGTTAACATGATATCGCAAAAACTAACAGAAGTATTTACTTAAACGTTTCAGCATGTGTATTAAATAATGTGGGCAATGAAAGGAACCAAAAGTTTTATTATTAGTGAAATAGTGAAATTCATTGGTGTTTTTAGAAAAATTAAGTAGTGAATTGATGGTAAAATTCCATATATGCCCATATTTTTACCTATAATTTCTTTGCAAACCGAAATCTTTCTTAGAGTTTGGTTCATTTCATTCATCATTGTATTCTATGACTTGTGTGCAAAGAAAAACAGGATTGCTGTCATTACTATTTTGCCAAGAGTGTTAACCATTTTGGTTAAATGTCATTAAAATTTACTACCCCATTTTCCCATTTCTCAATATACATTATATTTTCAAATAATTGTTTTTGTATTTATAGTGTTTATTATTGACCATACATATAAAAACCATAAATAATTTTTAGAGAAATACAGTTTTTCAAATTTTTTTCCTTCGAACGCAGTCGGATACCTTAATGAAACAAGGTAACTATTTCAAATGATATTTTCAAGATTATTTCTTTTGCTGCAGCAACGCGCCTGGTACCAGCTAGTTTAATATATTGGGCCCAAATTATTTCTATGAAAGTTTCTCTTATAAATCAAATTTTCCAACCAAATTGAAAGTGCCTATTAATTCACCTTACACATTATTCCATGTTCGTTACATATAATATCTCACGATTCAAAGAATAGGATTAAAGGGGGAAAAAGAATCTGATTCATTTCTTATCTCAGAACTTGATTCACAATCAGAACTAGTTCCCTAACTGTCCTCTACAAAAGTCTGTATCCTCCATAACTCTGTTCACTGATTCATCTTCGTATCCATTTATCCACATATCAGAGTGACTGAATTAATTCGGATGTGATATTACTATGTCTTTAGTTAATAAAATCTAGCAGAAAGTTTCCATGAGAGGCGAAATGCTATCGTCTTCACTCGTATTAGGCTCTACTCGGGGGCAATAGGCTAGAACGGATTGAGTGTACTACGACTAGCTTGTTACATTCTCGGCAGATGAGCTCGGGTTTTAGCACCTTTTCGAATCAATCAGTTAGAAATAGGTAATGAGGAAAGAGAGCTTGATATTAGTACTGTATGTTTCTCGTGATATGGACTAACTTTCATTATTTTCATGCCAATACTTTTCTTCATCTGTTAAAAAGAAATAAGTTTTAGTTATATCAACGACCCGTTGCACAGCAACACCACTAGGTCTATTTTGGGACGGACCTCGTCATTTTGAGCCACTGTCAGATGACGAGAAAGACAGTTGAGCTAACCCCCCCTCTCCCCACTACACCAGAGGAAGAGCTTTTGGCTTGGGAGTAAGTTTCGTTTAGTTTATTTATAGTAACGTCCCTTTGTAAAGTAACACTAGGGCTATTTTGGGAAGGACCTCGTCATTTTGAACAGCAGACAGATAAGGAGGACGATACCCGAGCTGGCACCCCCCCCTTCCAAACTTCCACCCCAAACCAGTGGGAGGACGTTTGACACCGACGGATTTAAAGAGCACCAGACCTCTTTAGATGGCGGTTCTTATGTGGAATCGGGCCTCGAACCTGCAACCCTCCGGTTCCGAAGCTGAGCCCTTTCCAACAAAATCCTATCGATACTGCTACGTTCAGTGGTGGCGGGGTGGTCGGCTGTATGCAAGAAGAAGAAGACCTTACCACCAGGTCACCACGGCTTTCGTCTGTTAAGAAGAAATCAGTTTAGTTTAATTTAATTTAGTTATATCAACGTTCCCTTTTCAAGCAACACTAAGGCTATTTTGGGACTGGTCTCGTCATTTTGAGCCGAGGTCAGATGATGAAGACGACACCTGAGCTGGCACACCCCCCTCTCCACACCGCAACAGAGAAAGGGCTTTTGGCCAGGGAGGATTTAGCACGTACGTTAATATTATATGATAGTTCCTGGTTGGAATCGGGTCTCAAACTTGAAACCCTCTGATTCAGAAGCCGAGAATTTGAGACCAGATCAAGGTATATCTTGTTATGCAAACGACTGTCTTTTTACCACTTTTTTGTATCGTAGTTTGTAATCCACAAAAAGTTGAATGAATATCTACCTTGTAGATGACGAGTCGCTTTTAAATATTATTCTGGTGAGTCAATTTTGAGAGACCCATCATTCTATTAGTTTTGTCTCTCTTCACCATAACTCTAATTCCGAAAAAAAATGAAGTACGTCATACCCTGAAGCATTCAAAAAATGTCATGAAAAAAGTTAATATCTTTTTTTTTTCAAAATATAAACTTAAAATGAAGCAATAACTCTCGTAATCTGGTTTCAATTTTTTTTAATTAAATATATTTTAAATGAATGAAGTCTGTATTTGGATTAAGGTACATGGCTAGGTTCGAAAGAAATTTTTTTATAAAGACAGATTATTTAAAAACTATTTAAAACGATGGTTTTCAGATGTATTGCTAATTATATTACAAAAATGCTTTAAATACAACCAAATTGTTTAAAAATATAATATATTTTGAGTAATAGGAAAATTTTTAGTAAATTTAATGAAATTTGACGAAAACGGCTAACACTCTACCCAAAATGGTAATACAGCAATCCTATTTTTCTTTGAACACAAGTTATAGAACACACTGAGGAATGAAATAAACCAAAATCTAAAGAAAATGTCAAAAGGCAAAGAAGTTATGGGCAAAAATATACGTACATATGCATTTTTCCCATAAATTCGCAACTTAATTGTTCTAAAAACACCTATAAGGGAAAACGTATTTCATCAACAATAAAACTTTTCGTTCATTTCATTGCTCATATTGTTTAAAACACACGCTGAATTTTTATGTGAATACCTCCATTAGTTTTTGAGATATCATATTAATGGTGGATTATTTTCATGAAAAGGCTTTGAGAAAATAGAGTGAAACACACATTTTAGCTGAAAAATAGGTGTCCCCGGTCAGGCCTTCCTTTTCCTAGAAAAGATAAACTGTTTTGAAAAGAGGAAAGTGTGAATTACAAGAAATAACAATTATAAAAGATTCGCCAATGCTGTCGATATTCAGTGTTTTTAACGTAGTCGGACACCTTAATGCAGCAGAGAGAAACTTCTAGGATCTGCTAAAATAGATAATGTTTCACAATTTAGTCAAAAAACTCGAATAATAATAAACTCAGAATAAAGAAAATTAATGAAATAAAATATCACAAACTTTTGCTTAGGTTATTCAATTTCAAAATAACGAGATCAAGTAACTAGAGAAGTTATGTTAATTTTAAATGTGGGAATCGAAATTACTTATGATTTAAATTGATATTGTTTCAAATCTATTAATTACGTCTTAGTACATTAGGAATAAGCTGGGGCTGTTTAATTAGAATTAAAGTGATGTAAGAACCTTGTTTTTAATTGGTACAGTGTATTCTCCTACACATTACTTTATTAATCGGTAGTTTATTTGATCTTATGTATATCTTGATTATCTGCCATTTTTCATTACATCATGATTAATTAATATTTTAAAGTTAATAAAGAAAATAAAAAATAACAATTTTGCTGTTTAAAAACTCTCATTAATGTGCAAAAAAATGGAAGGACTTAATATTTTCCAGGGGAATAAAATCTATGGATTGAAAAACGATATCGAATTTTAATTAATTCAAAATGAATATATCGTTGTGATATAAACAAACCATTAACAAATTTGCAACATATTTACTATGAAAGAGAAACGGATGCCTTTGTTTTATTTTATTTCTAGATGCTTTTATTTATGCTTTCTTAGTTTCAATTTAAATGTCGTTAGAATGAAAATTGCCTCCAAATATTACAACACATATTCTGGAAATTAACCTAATATAAAATTTTAATTCTATATTAGGACATATTATGATTTATTAATATGAGTTGAATAACAAAGGATAATAACGGAATTAATTTGAATTTAATATCTTCACGTTTTAATTGTTTCCTTTCATTCAAAATAAATACAGTATATACAGTAATACAGAAACACACTTATTTGAAAAAATTCCCGAGAGGTGAGATGGGTGATAGGTAGCGCTACTGGAAGGGTACTTTCCCAAGTTTGTTTCTTTTTCTAGTCAGTTGTCATCATGCTCAGCTCTGTAGCACAGCGTACCTTCGCCGTCGAGAGCTTCTTTTCTAGCGGTCACTGACTTTTTGCTACGCAACGCTGACTTCCGCGCTCGCTTTGAAATTTTTCCTCACAGATCCGTTGCTGGCCGTCATCGCTAAACCCAGAAATGGACATCAACGGACCACCAGAACTCCTGAAAATGTCGAAAGAGTGAGGCTGTCAGTTCGGCTCTCAAACACGCAGCTAGCTGCTCTGGGAATTTCTGACACCACTCTTCGACGAATTCTCCATCAAGACCTTCCATTTCATCCCTACCGATTCGCTGTTGTGCAAGAATGAACTGAACGCGATTTTGTTGCCCGTCAAAATGCGTGTGAAAAACTGCTTGACAACCTGCCTGAAGACGCGGTCGTTTTTTTCAGTGACGAGGCTCACTTTGAAATCATTGGTTTATGTCGATCGATCCCGGACCATAGCTCACTTCAAGAGCAGCATTCGCGACGCCATTGCCAACATACCGATTGATATGCTGCAAATAGAGGACACGAACTTCAAAAATCGACTTGATCAGTGTATGCGCAATGGGGATCGCCATTTAACCGATGTCATTTTTAAAACTGTATAAAAAATTGTGATATTGTCTTCTA
>JAPMOQ010001638.1:1958401-1990582 GCA_026543055.1 Argiope trifasciata
GCAACAAATAGTTTTATTAAAAATTTAAACAATAATGATTTTCCCCAAAACTACTGCAATATCAATATTTTAATAAAAAAAGAAATAATGAAATATAACTGAAATAGATGGCGCTAATAAATCCTATTTATCTTTAGTTACACTGTAATATTATTATTGGAAAGGAAGAACGGTTGTTCGCGCCTAGGTCTGTACACTTTCGGTTTTCTTAATTTAGTCATTAATAGTGATTTTTCTTATGTAGTTTTACTTTTTATATCTATATTTGTTTCATTTGTTGATGTTTTTTAATGTTTTGCTTTGTTTTTGCTTTAGCTGTTTAAATTGGTATGTCTCTTTTGCCTTCATTTTCGGAGGATTTTCGGGTCACGAGGTGTCAATACTTTTGACCATTGTCCACCGATGCCTCACAGAAAAAATCCCTTATTAGGAATCCTTGCTTGAAAGTGGCCCCTGATGAAGTTTTCAGGCCGGATTATTTTTCTATTGACTATTTTTTTCTATTGATTATTGTTTTGATTCGGTTGTCTTATTTTGTTAATTAATTTATATTCATTTGTATTTTAGTTGTAGCTGCATTTGCGCTCTCCATATACAATGATTGATTTAAAAACATTTTAATTCTTAAAACTCGTTTGAATCAGTAAGGATTTTTAGTTTCGATTCCGGTTTTGGTTTCGTTTCCGTGGTTACTTCTGTTTCTGTTTCGTTTAAATAATTCTTTGAATATAGTATTTTGGATTTGTTTCATGAATTCGTTCTTGTTCGTTTGCCTTTCGTTTTGTGAATTTTTGGCGTGTAGTTCTGGGTTGAGTTTTAATTTCAATTTCGACCTAGTTGGTTTCGTTTTAATTTTGTTGATCAAGAGATGGGTTTTGATTGTTTTAATAATATTATGATTGTATATATATATATATATATATATATATATACAACGTTATTTAATAAAATTTGTCTCTAAAATTATCAATTATAATACGAAAAGAAATAAAAGCTTATTACATATTTAGGACTCCATATGTAGAGAAGCAATTTTTGTCATAGTGAAAATGTGAAAGTATGATCATCTCTCTAAATTACGTTATTTTTATCGTTTCTGAAGAAAAGGAAGAAGCATCACCATTAAGAAGTTAAATTTAGAGCACTGTAGTAGACAGTTGAGTATATTTCTAAAAAAATACTTCATCAGTTAATGTCAAGAATACAGTCTAAGAATGTTTTAAAATTTTTACAATAAAAATTATTGTTCAGAGGAGCCCTGATGATTTCAAACGGCTACTTTAAATAATATTTAAAAAGAAAAACATAATAGACATTTTCGAAAAGACATAAAAAAAGAAACTTCTGTTTCATTTGGAGGCTTTAAATATATCTCAGAAAATATTTCTGAACTCTAAAACGTTAATACGTCTAATTTTTTGCCCATTAAAATAAATGAGCTAAATCTTTCCTTTCATTTCGGATCTTCAGAGCTTTTGATTAAATGCATTATGGTCTTTTCTTTAACTTAACTTTCAGCACAATTATTTTCATTATTGAAATAGCTTTTGTGTTGTTAAATTATTAATGAAATGTATATGAAATTTCATTATAATTAAATTATTCATGATGTTTCTTAATTAATGAATCATTTTAAAAGGAAAGTTACATCATTTATATCGATATATTTTTTAATAATTAATTAATCAATTTTTTTATAAATTAGGTTAACATTCTATTCTAACATTCTAACTAACAATTCTATTCTAACATTCTACCTCTAACATTCAGCAAATGCATCAGAAAATCATTAACTATCTAATTATTTATCGGTGATTTCAATATTAATTCTGCACTTAATTACTTACCAAAAATTAGCAAAATTAAACAATAATTTTTCTAATTTTAAAGCACTATTTTCGTACAGGATAATCGTTTGGGAAAGAAATAATGCCGTTAATATTTTTTTAATCTAATGCTGATCAAATGTAAACAACTTCAACTTCAATTCTCATTTAAATTTTATCATTCAGCATAATGTAGACTTACAAAGAAGATCTAATTGCTTTAAGTATTTTCTCGCAAAATCATTTTTAATGAATTTATTTTTACCCTCAGAGATTTTAATTTTCAGATCGTTTATCGATTGCTAATTAAAAATAAGGGAACGAAATTTTATTCTGATAACATATCTCAAACAAATATTAAAAACTTGTTATCATCTATCATTTATTTGACTCTAAACATTAGGAATGTTTTTAATGGTAAGTTCTTTGATAATCATTTCTCAGTAAATCTTACATTTTAATAATCTGTATGGTAGACGAATACGCAATAAAAATCATAATAATTTTTTGCTTTTTTAAATTAAAATTTAATACTATGCACGCAATTATTTCATGGTAATTATTAATTTTTCAAGAATTTTAAAAGACTTTGAACAAACATGAAACGAATAACTTTCTATAATTTTTATTATTTACAATTTTATTTGTATGGATTTAACATATAAGTTTATCAAGTATATCTTAGAACATTATTCATTAGAACATGTGATATTCATCGTTTTGAAATGAATATCATATAAAATAATGTTCTAAGTTTCTATCCATATTTGTTTCATATTTTTTAGAAAGTATGAATAGAAATAAATATTTGAGTGTAAAAAAATTAATGAAACGCGCAAGATAAGATATAAATCTGAACATAACATCATGAACATAATATGAACATTCATATTTATAATTTTAATTATTATAAGAGATTAAGAGAAAATTAATCGTTATAAGATTAAGAGAAGATTTGATTATTTTAAGAGATTAAGAGACAATTATTATCCAGAACATATTACTTCTTTGTTTTAATATTTAGAGAAGGTTAAACATGAATAGGTTATTCGGCAACTCCAAAAAGATGTTTTGAACTTTGTATTTAGTCTCTTAAGACAAAATATATTCCTAGAGCACAAACGTAATAAGAGAAATGTGTTTATTGCTCAGTTAAGAAAAAGCTTGGTAAATTCGGAGTTTTATTATATAATAAAGGTACAAAATTATGAAAAGATCATGTTAAATTTGATCCACAAATAACAAAGTCCATTAATAAGTAAATTAATAGCAGTATTTTTAACAAAAAAACTATACACACACACACACACACACACACACACACACACACACACACACACACACACATATATATATATATATATATATATATATATTCAATTATACAATAAAATTAAATTTTAAAAAAATCATTTTTGTTAGTAAAGTACCGTTTATTATCCTATTTTAAGTTCTAATGACATATCAACGAGTAATGGTTTTTTATTAGATTTCAAGACAATTTTCAAGCTGTGAATCAATGTAAAAAGTAATTATATACAATTAAATGAAAAGTTAAATAATTTGACAAGGTGTTGCAAGTGTACATCACATAATGTATTGGATTATTTATGGCCCAAGTAAGAACTTGAACAAATTTAACTCCACCTTTTAATATAAAAGTAATATCTGTTAAATAATATGAAATAATTTTTACAAGAATTGAGTCTGAATATTATGTTAAAATTTATTGCTTATTTAAAAAATATGCTTCTATGCTGCAAAGCATATTTTCAATAATATTTTCTGTCCTGTGTTTCTATTTTTGTTTGAATTTCAAAACAATCCCGTAAAGTGCTTAGCAAGATTTCATAAAGGTGTGGTATGACGTAATTTTGAAAAAATATGAATATAAACAAATATTTGTGTAAAAAAATTAATGAAACGCTTGGGATAAAAGATAAATATGAACATAACTCGGCTATTCTCGGGGTTTCGGTTATTCTTTATCTTTCCTTCATACCAGGAGGTTAAAATTTTTTTTTAAAGTATTTCAACCATTAGGAAAACTGACTAACAAATTTGCATGAATCTTCACATTCGACACCTTCCTAAAACAGGAATGTTTGTCTGCCTGTATTTCTGTATCCATCAACATATAAACTCTGAATAAGAGAACAAAATAATTGGGAAAATAGGACATAGTAGGCAATATGGCATATAGTCATAATACTATCATTGAAATAATATCATTGCATTTTGGACCTTATTCGATAAAGTAAGATCACTTTGCGTGCATTTTAGATTACAATAATTAAAATTGTAAAGTAATAAATGCATAAAATTTAAAACATGTTCCTCATTTATTAGTTTTCCTTTTGGACGTAAGGCTTTATAAGATACCTCATGTCCAACTCTTTGTTTTTTTATAACCCATAAAGTTTTATCCATTTATTTGAATTTTGATCACATTTTAGATTCTCCTCATATTCACTTCGGTGATTGTTTTAAAGTAATATAAATTTACCCATTGTTTGGCGCAGTATTGGGTTTTTGGCACATTCAACATCATGGCTCTTGCGCCAGAAAATATCAAACAAATCAAATCAAATCCTCTTAAGGTATCCGACTACATCAAAAACACTGGCTATCAACGACATTGGCAAATTTTTATTTCCTGTAGTTCAGGCTTTCCTTTTTCCTAAACAATTTATCTTTTTTAGAAACAGAAAGGCCTGGTTAACATCTAAGAGAATTTTAAGTAAACTTATTTTTCAGCTAATATTTGTCTTTAAATTTAATTTTCGTAAAAATTCTCCACCATAAACATGATATCTCAAAAAATAATAAAGGTATATACATAAAAATTTCAGTTTTTGTTTTAAATTATATAGGTAATGATATGAACCCAAAGTCCGATTGTTGGTGAAATACTTTTTTCATTTATAGGTGTTTTCAGAAAAATTAAATTGGAAGTTTATGGAAAAAATGACCTATACTTGTACCTAAAATGACTTTGTATCTCAAAAGTTTTCTTAGATTTCGATACATTTCATTCATCATTATACTCCATAATTTGTATGCAAAAAATAGGATTTCCCGGTTACAATTTTGTGTAGAATGTTAAACGCTTTGGTTAAATTTCATGAATAAAATGTTAATATTTGTCAAAATATGTATTTTCAATTTTTTTGTATTTATCGTATTTTATATTATAATTGACAATACATCTAAAAACCATAGTATTAAATAGGTTTTAAAAAATCCAATTTTTCAAAAATTTTCTTTCGAATGTAGTAGGATACCTTAATAAATGAGTAATTTTTCCACTAAATCTAGAAAATATTCTAGCATTTTCATAATTTTTCCTTAAAATATAATCTGTTCTCCTTGCTTTAAAGCACAAAAGTAAATTAATTTCACTACAAAGCAAAGTTTTATAAGTAAACTAATTATAAAAATCTGAAGTTGTTGTTTCAATTTAATTAGAAAAACATTAAAATCTATAAAGCATAAAAAATGTCTCGCCAAAACATTACGAAAATATTTTTAAAAAACATAAATAAATATTCATTCTTACCGACTAATGGTATATTTTTTAAAGGATGTTATTCCAAACATTGCATTTTGAATGTTAAACCCGCACACCAAATTTCATCTGTCTAGCTATTTTTATTTTGCTATCATTTGTATTAATTTATATGCGAGCAATCTGATAGGAGTTTTCTCTGAAAAAATAATTTACTAATTTGGTTCAAAATCCATTTACCAAATTTCATCTATTCAGCTCAATATTGCATTGAATTACAAGTCCACAGACAGACAGACAGAAGGATATAACGCAAAGTCATGTGTTTTTCGAACTAAAGAAGTCTGATTGTGAAAATTCTGATAATTCTTCAGTGCGAAACTCGTTTTAGCGATTTTAATATACATACGAGAAATAAAACGCCCAAGCGGATTCTCAAATATCCAATTTGAGATTAATTTTCGAAAATATTTCGTAAGATATAATAAAAGGGTTAATTCCAAAGCCTTTATAAAAACATCAAACATGTTTGTTAAAATGTAATTAAGAAAAATGCTTTATTAAATGAATTTTCAAAATTCATTTAGCTAGTAATATTTAGTTTTCAATTCAATTCCTACTTAGAGCAACAAAGAAAAACCGGATGGACGACCTTAGCAACTTCGGAAACCAAATAAAAATTACTAGAAAAATTTAATTAATGAATTAATATTTGAAAAAAATATATATTCATATACTACAAGTTGATAGATCATATACTACATCTTGATCTTGTCATATACTACAAGTTGAAAAGATAATTTTAATAACTAATAAATATAATAATAATTTTAATAATTAATGAATATTTAATAATTTATATATATTTGAATTTAGCAATTTAAGATTAATTTTTAAGCCTAAAACACCATTTATAAAAAATTTTAACAAAAAAATACATAATTTGTAAAGAGTTTAGATATTTTTAGATTAATTAAAAATTATTTATCAGATAATCTAAAATTATATAAATTCTAGGAAGTAAAAACATTATTTAAAATTTTTGTAAAATCCATTTCTTACTACAAGCAGTTAGTACATTAAATGAAAATTCTTTTATCATTTGTAACTAATGATAATATTACTTATTTTCACACCACTTATTACTTAATTCTTAATTAATATTACTTATCTCTCATACACACGCTAAGGAACTAAACTCATAATTATCTTTTCATAAGTTATGGTCCTTACATTAAAACGGTTCCATAAAATGAATCGAAATTACTGAATTTCCATCCTTTTTCAACTTAATTAAAAAACTCAAAACAAAAACAAAGTCTCAAAGAAATGATTATAGGAATTTTCAAAGAAAACTGAAATCATAATCAAATACTTAATTTTTAATAAATGTTTAATAAATCATTAATTATAATTTTACTTTCCTTGCAGTATTTTTTCTAAGCATCTCACGCTTTAATGAATTTTTTTTTAGATTGCTGATTATTTTTCCATCTACAGAATCAAATTTAAGGGAAAAAAACCTCTTTTGATGTTTGAAATAGTAAGGACATTATATAAACTTTTTCTATATTTTAATTTTTCAACATAATTAACCCGAGAGTGATCCCACGGAGCACACAGTCACCCCATTCTTATCCGAACGCAGGGTAAATATTATCCTGTCGCAGGGTAAATATTTATTTATATGTAATCAATCATCCATTCAGTATCTTCCTATCCGACAGTCCTTTTGGTAGGTGAAGTGTTATTTTTACCTTTCTTTTCTTTTTGCACTGGAAGTAATCATTTCTTGGAATTCAAGTGGGAAAGGGGTGACTCACTCACCCCACGCGACTCTTATTGCTTTGAAATTTCTCATTCTAATCATCCTAATTTTGCATTCTGTAGCTCTCTCTTTGCATTTATATTGCTGTTGACGAAATGTCGTCACACAGTTGATGAAATGTCGTCATCATATTCAACAGCTCGAAAAACCAACAGGTGGCCAATGGTCCTTTTCTATTGCGCGTTGAACGTCGCCACCATAAATGCCCGAGTAGCTCTAATGGCAACAAAGAACCTCCCTTGAAATATGCAAATAGGAGAAAATCTCTGAAGAAATTGGCATTATCACTTATTCAGCCACACATAAACATAAGGCGAGATATGAAAATGCTACCTAAAACACTTCGTGAAAGTATGGATGCCACCACTTCTAATGGATCACAGGAGATCCCCCCCCCCCAAAAAAAAATTGAAACAAGACAAAGGACGATGTATTATATGTCCAAAATCTAAAGATAATAAAACTACAATTTCTTGCATAAAATGTGATAATTTTACATGTAAAAATCATTCTTCGTATGCTTGCCATAAGTGTATGCACAATTAAAACTCCTAAAGAAAGATTGTAATTTTTAATGTAAAATTTTCTTAAATATTTAAAACAGTTTTCTGAACTTATGAAGTTTATTTTCTTAAAGAATTAATGCACCTATTATTATTTATAATTCACATGTGTTTATTCTTATAATTTATAGAAAATTTTAGACAAAATGTATTGGGGTAACTCAGTACCCATCGCGATCTCTTTTGTCACTATTTGGTGAGCGCCTTCTGCCGGGTTAATAATACATTATTGTAAGTAGTTGAAAATCGTGTCCATATTTATATAATGTCAGATTCATAAGATAATTCATAATTATATATCAGATTTTATCATTAATCGATTATCTGTCAAATACGTGTTTGTTGGTGTTTCTTACGGCACTTGTCATTGACAAGCCCACTGACTAAAGAGCCATTGCAATTTAATCCGAATTGTGCATCTCTAAATTTTTCAGTAGTGCCGTCTAAGGCCAACAGTTCGGATTAGTTACTCATGCATCACAACCCTTTTTCCGGGCTGGACTTCATTCATACATTTCATTTAGTCATCCACATATCGTAATTTAAACCTGAATCAAAGAACGATCATCTCTAAACCAGTACCCTAAGGGCTATTACTCTCAACGTGGAGGACTTTGTGACCACGAAAACTTTATACTCGTACCAGTCACCACCATATACGGAGAGTCTTCGAATGGTGGAGTTCGAACTCGCAACCTAAGGCATGCGAGTCCAATGACCTGCTAAGTAGGCTATATCGGTTTTGACACATATATGTATTAAAGGAATTACAAATATGTAAAAAAACATATATATATATATATATATTTATATATATATATATATATATATATCAGTATCTATATAAATAAAAATGAATTTTTGTCCGCATGTCTTTTATGCCTTCCTAAACCTTTCATCCGATGGGGAAGAAAAGTGGTTTGTTTATTGTTTACACTTAAGGGGATGGATATAGTGATAGTAAAATTATGTAAAATTTATAAAAAAAAAAATTCGAATCTCAACCGCATCTATTTACTAAGGATTCATCTCCAAATAATTCGTCGAGGGGACAAGAGATTTTGTAGAAGTGCCAAATCCAAGTTAAAAGTTAATATTCTGTAGCTAGAGTACGCAAATGTCATGCAAGTCGTTCTCAGAGGTAGCAACTTTATAACAGATTAATGCGATAAAGTTTTGGGGAGACCAGCACTTGGAGTTTTAAATTTTAATTAAATTTTAGCCTTTTACGGGATAACCACCAAAAATATTGTAGTACAAATAATTTTGTACCATCCTAATTATCAAAAATTACCGTTTTAACTACACAAACTGCTTTATGGTATAAATATGTTTTATATGTTTAATCAGTTTTAAAAGAAAATATTTTAATCACATTTTCTAAAATTAAATTTGAGATTTCAGAACGAATATGAAACAAGTCACGAGATACAATAAATAGTTTCTTTCATTACCATTTTGAAAGAACACCGAGTTTTACAATCCTAAAAGAATACACGAATCTAATGTATAAAAATGAAGATTTGTCTGTTCGTCTGTTATATACTGTCGTGCCGTTCATCCTGTTTCGATAAAACATTTCCAAGTTATTGATTGATTACATTTAATATTATTTTTGGCGGCAGCAACGCGCCTTGTACCAGTTAGTTTGAAATATAAGAAGAAAAAAAAACATATTTATTCAAATTATTTGCAAAACTATAGAAATAGTACCTAAGGGGTTCGAAAGAACGAGTGGAATATGTTTATTTTTACCAAATAAATACACTGACACTAAGAAGTTCATTTGAAACGTCTTTCATATTCTTCGAGGTAATCGGCTACTTTCAAAGGAAAAAATTTGAAAAATTGTATTTAAAAAATAGTTATGTTTTTTATATGCATTGTCAATAATAAACTCTATAAATACAAAGACAAATATTTGAAAATATAATATATTTAGAGAAATGGGAAAATGAGTTATGAATTTCAATGTAATTTAACCAAAACGGTGAACACACTACGCAAGTTTCCTATTTTTCTTTATGCACAAGTCATAGAATGTGATGATGAATGAAATGAACCAAAATCTAAGAAACCTTTTGAGATTCAAAGAAGTGATGGGAAAAATATACGCATATATGCCTTTTTTCCCTAAATTCACAACTTATAATTTCTAAAAACATCTATAAATGAAAAAGTATTCCACCAACAATGAAAGTTTTGGTTCATTTCATTGCCCATATTATTATTAACACGCAATGAAAGGTTTATGTAAAAAAATCTATTAATTTTTGATATACCATGTTAATGGTGGAGAATTTTTGTGAAAATTAAAGTTATGAGAAAATTGAAGCTTAAGACAAATTTTAGTTGAAAAATGTGTGACCCTGGATAATAGATCCTTCCTTACTTTTCTTAGAAAAGATAAACTGTTTTGGAAAGATACAAGTCTGAACTACAAGAAATAATAAGAATTTTAAAAATAAAATCGCCAATGTGGTCGACAGTCAGTGTTGTTAACGTAGTCGGATACCTTAAAAAAAAATTCAGTCCCTTGAGATGTCCGGCACTTTGCAATTAAGGCGAACCAACAAAAAAACTAGCCGAATAAAATAAAAAAGTATATATAAAGAGAGTAGAAAAAGCAGTTTCTAAAAGCTGTTACTTTTGAGCTGCGGGGATCTCTCTGTCAGAGAAAAACAACTCCATGAAATCCCGCAATCAATTACCATCCACTATTTTTAACTTCATCCTCTTCTTCTTCCGACTTGGTCGAAACTTAAGGAAAGGCTTTTTGTTTTATCTGCAGATCGGCTGTTTTGTTTTTCCTTGAGCACTATCTTATTTGAAATGTGATTCTGCGGCATTTTATAAGTGGGAACTCAATGTGGGTTGGGGTAATTTGTTAGCGAAGCTTAGCTTGGAAGAAAACTATTTTAAATTCATTTTTCCCTCAAAATAAAATTTACTTGAAGAAATTTGAATATAAATTTTATTTATTAAATATAATTTGAAATTCATTAAAAAAACTATTATAAATTTAATTTATAATAATTTTGAAGAAAACTATTTGAAATTCATTTTCCCCCACAAATAAAATTTAAGAAACCTGAATATAAATTTTAATTTATTGAAGTTATTGATTTATAGGTACAACAATATCAGGATGGTACAAACTTTTCTCGATAATTTTAAAAAATCTGGTGTAAGGAAAAGTAAAAAGTCTTAAAAATAAAAGTTTCTTTCAAAAATTAATGAGCTGATTATGTCTAAAGTATGAAAAGCGAATGAAAAACGTTTTTATAAGAATAATAGCTGGTACACGACACATATTATTAAGAAAATGATATCAAGTGCAATCAATCCATCATTTGGCAATGTTTCATCGAAACAGGATGAACGGTACGACAGTATATAAAATACGAACAAAAAATATTCATTTTTATACATTAGATTGGTGTTTTCCTTCAGAATTGCGAAACTTGGTGTTCTTTCAGAACGGTAGTAGAAGAAACTATTTATTGCATCTCGTTGTTTTTTGAATGTTTATTTATAAATAAATGTTTGTATGTATGTCACTCATGCCCTCCTAAACCGTTCACCCGATTGCGATGAAACTTGGCCAGCTAACAGTCAGCAGGATCTTTTATTACTTGTTGATGTATTGTATATATTCTTCATTTATCCGCTTTTTCGATCGACGGCTTTGGCAGAAAGTGCCGGTTGAAATAGGAAGATCTGAAATGTCACAAATAGAACTTTCTATTCATCATTTATGGGGAATGCACAGTTTTTATGGCTGAGCTTTTATATCAATGTTATCCAACTACGTTAAAAACACTGGTTATCATCCACTTTGACGAATTTTTAAAAATTGTTATTTTTAGTAGTACAGACATTCCTCTTTCCAAAATAGTTCATCTTTTCTAGAAAAAGGAAGATCTGACCTATCATCCAGGGTCACATATTTTTCAGCTAAAATTTGTATTTTACTTCAAATTTCTTAAAACTTTCATTTTTATAAAATTGAAATTCTCCGCTGCTAGCATGATATATCAATGACTAATTGAGATATTTACATAAAATTTAATCTTGTTTTTTTAAATGATAGGGGCAATGAAGTACGTCAAAAGTAATATTGTTGGCGAAAAGTTTTTTCATTTACAGGTGTTTTTTGGAAAAATGTAGTTGTAAATTAATAGAAAAAATGCATATATATGTATATTTAGAAAAATTAAGTTGTAAATTTATGGAAAAAATGCATATATATGTATATTTTTATCCATATGTATATTTTAACTTCTTTGCGTCTCAGAATGTTTCTTAGATTTTGGTTCATTTCATTCATCATTTTATTCTAGAACTTGTGAACAAAGGAAAAAATGATTGCTGCATTACCATTTTGTGTAGAGTGTAAAAGTGTTTGATTGAATTTCCTTAAAGTTTACTACAAAATTTGCTATTTCTCAAAATATATTTTCAAATATTTGTTTTTCTTTTATAGAATACTGTATTATAATTGACAATACATCTCAAAACCATATTTTTAAATAATTTTTATGAATCCAACTTTGCAAAAATTTACCTTTGAACGTAGTCAGTTACCTTAAACTTCGCCATCAAATGGATTATTGAGCAAAATAGTGTAACCTCAGATTATTACATTTGTACAGATTCTCTTTCATCTTTAAATTCTCTGAAGTGTATTTCTTCGTCTGAAAATATAAACGTCGAGATCCCAAATCAAAATAAAACTCTAAAAGATCATTTCTGCATCGCTACTTTCAAATATCTCTATAGTTTATGCATTTGTTCGTGGACATACGGGTATTTATAGAAATGAGCGGGCCGATTGGTTGCCACTAAGTAATGCAAAAACTAAAGTGCCGTCAGCATTCCTAAATCCTTTTATAGGAAGATTACGAAAGAAAAAATGGAATCAAGAATATCTCATTTCAAATAAAGGGAGCTTAAAAAATACATTTTTTCCATCCATTAATAAGATACTTTTATGCCATCATTTTTGTACCAACTACAAGATAATACAAATTCTCACTGGCCATGGTAACTTTAAAAGTTATTTGTATAAATTTAATTTGTTTCCGTCATGTTCTTCAAAAAGAGAAAGAACCTAAAAGTGGCTACCATCTAAAAAGAA
Organism: Argiope trifasciata; assembly: GCA_026543055.1. Taxonomy (NCBI): domain Eukaryota; kingdom Metazoa; phylum Arthropoda; class Arachnida; order Araneae; family Araneidae; genus Argiope; species Argiope trifasciata. Next base: position 1,971,267 of record JAPMOQ010001638.1, read on the forward strand.
TCTACACTGGAGCCTTTGAGTCATTTGTTCTTTTGGGCATGGAGCATGGGGGTATAGGTTAAATCTAAAGAAAATCAGAGCAGAATTAAATTCAATCCAACGGCGCCGTCTCATCATTATGTCTGGAGCATTTAGAACCATTTCTACAGAAGTCCTTCAAGTGATAACGGGAATTTTGCAAATGGATCTCAGAGCAACGGAAATATTTACTAAATTTCAAATAAGGACTTCTAGTAATAAAGTTAAAATAGGAAACAAATGCTTCAACAATAAAGATTATGAGATGTATTTTGACATGTTCGAACAACACTTTTCCGAATGGTTTATTCATAATTTTCAAATGAAGATCCCAAAAATGGATAGGATAGAAATTTTTACAGATGGCTCAAAAGATGAAAATAAAGTAGGATCTGTAATAGTAGTATACTACTATGGGAAAGAGATCGATAAAAGTCTTGTGAGATTATCAAACCATGCAACAAGTTTTCAGGCAGAAATGCAAGCTTTAAAAACGGCCATTGACTATTGTGAAAGGGTGGAGGACGGACAGAAGTATTCGATTTTTTCCGATTCCCTGTCAGATTTACAAGCCCTACAGTCATCTCAAAATTGTAATAAGGTAATAGGTACGATAAAAGAAAATATAAAAAGTGTAAAAACTAACAAGTCGATAGAGTTGAATTGGATTAAAGCCCATATTAGGATATATGGTAATGAAAAGGCGGATCACTGTGCGAAGTGGGCGACACAGAAAAAGAGTGTTTATACAATTGCCACCAAATGAACTGGTGTCTTAAAAGGGGAATGGAGAGACGAAATAAAACTATAATGGTTTGACAGACGGTATATATCCAAAAAAGGAAGAGTTACTTTCGACTTTATTCCTAAACTGGAAATTAATATAAGAGGATACCATCCACTGATAATCCAAATAACATCTGGACATGGGGGATTTCCAAAGATTTGGAAGAACGCAGGAAAATAAATACATTTGTGGAGAAATGGGTATGGTTTGCCACTATTTAATGGAATGTATGAAGATCTCAGAGTGAAGGAAGGACCTGAAGATTGTCAATAATGATGTAAGTACAGTACTGATGGTACCATGTCATCTCAAGATCCTGAAGCATAGGATTTTAAAGATTGATAGTGTCATTCCAACTGTTTAAGAGAGTGCAGATGGGGAGAAAGACAGCTATTGACTACCCGATTTCGTATTTTATATTGAGTTATATAAACAAATATATAAATAACAATCATAAGGTTTTTGTATAAAAAAATATATTTTAGTGAATAAATTTATAATAGTATCATAAATATGAAAAAATCAAATAGAAATAGTAGTATATATATTTCATTTTTTCAGATTATGTTGTATGTAAACATTTTTACATTATATAAAAGGAAAACAGCATTCATAAAACTAATCATGTTTTACAGTGAGTAATGTTCAAAGCATTTTCCTCTATGAAGAGGCAAAATTCACTCATTTTCGCAAGTATAAATAGAAAGTGAATTTTAAATCTAAATCAATTTTTTTATCCTTCTTCCCGTTCTGTGGTTCCGCATCGACCGATGTCAAAACTAGTTTTCATTTGCCTCCATATTTCCAGAATCTATATAGTAGACAAGAGCATTCGGCTTCGTTTTCCTGTCCATACCGTTATTTTTCTACCCACAAACAAACCATGTTGTCACACTAACCCGTACTAGTACGTCACCCGCGCTCAAGTATCCACCATCAGAAAACGTACGTGTCCCGCATACAATTTGTTAATGTACATTGGCCTCTGGATTTTCACCTACTTGTTTCCTCTAGAAGTGCTTTTGAAAATTTGTTAAATTTTTTTGTTGACATCTGTAATTCTTCATGACTGTTAATTTTTTTTTTTTTTCTTAATGTAATATTGTTGCATACTTACTTCTGTGAGCCCTGTGTGACACTTTGGGTACACTGGGATTTTATAAATGTTTAAGGTATCAACTAGGTTTAAAACACTGCATATCGACTCCGTTGGCGAATTTTTTTTTTATTGTTATTTCTTGTAATTCAGACTTTAATATTTCCAAAACAGTTTATATTGGCTATTAAAAGGAAGGCTTGACCTGTCACATATTTTTTCGGGGTCACATATTTTTTCGGCTAAAATTTGTCTTTCTCTTCAATTTTTCCAAAACTTTAATTTTAAGGAAAATTTCCACAGTTAGCACATCTCAAACACTGTTAGAGGTATTTACATAAAAATGTCAGCGCGTGTTTTAAATAATTCCGACAATGAATTGAACCAAATATTTAATTGTTGGCGAAATACTTTTTCATTTATGACTTTTTTTAATAAAAATTAAGTAGTGAATTTATGGAAAAAATGCGCTTATACGTATATTTTTAGCCATTACTTCTTTGCATCTCAATATTTTTTCTTAGGGTTTGTTTTATTTCATTCATCTTCATATACAATAACTAGTGTAAAGGAAAATAGCATTGCTGCTCTACAATAATGTGTAGAGTGCTCACCGTTTTGGTTAAATTTCATTAAAATTTACTACATGCTTTCCTATTTCTAAAAATATATTCTGTTTACAATTACGTTTTTGGCATTTATAGTATTTTGTATTGTAATTAACAACTCATCAAAAATCCATAGTTTTAAATTGTGTTTAAAGAATCCTTTTTTTTTTCAAAAAAGATCCTTCGAACGTAGTCGGATACCTTAAATAAAAAAAATGTCGCAAAGTCAGCTTGTATATCCATCAACATAAAGATAGCAATATTGATGAATTTGAATTTGCATCACAAATTTATTCTCGATCAGAAATGTAACCTTTCTAGCAAATCATGCTGGGATGTTTCAATTTTCTACTTTTATTTGCAGGTGAGTGTATTTGCAGCTGCAGCTGAGGCGCATTTGTAACAGCAGCTGATGCCCTGAAAAGAACTTACATTCAAAGTGATTTATTGCTTCAGACTGAATGTTATCACCGTATCCTTAGCCTTAACACCCTTGAACATGTGGTGACAACTTAATAAACCAGTAATGCCAACAGAGGGAGACGTTCGCTTTTGTCGAAGGTTAAGTTACTTGACTTCAAACCCGAAAAGCGCAGGTTCGATCCGTCACTACACATTGCTGATCTTGGACTATGGACGTTCTAACTGCTGTCTTAGCGCCATCTACCCGCAGCAAACGCAACCAACACAAAGTCGTCATTCTCACTTGACGCCGCAGCAACTCTCTTCGCTCGCCATAACGCTTGGCGGTATCGAAGTATTCTCTTCGCTCGCCAAGACGCTTGGCATTATAAAACATCTTTCGCCTGCTACAGTCTTACTGGTAGGGGGGTATTGTGGCGACAACTTAATAAACCAGTAATGCCAATAGAAGAGACGTTCGCTTTTGCGAATGGTTAAGTTACTGACTTTCAATACCGAACATCGCAGGCTTGATCCGTCACTACAAACATGAAATCTGAAGAATTAAATGTACTACGTTCTTTCCCTAATAGTAGTTTGAATATATCAAATGGAATGACCCCACACACCGAGAAAGAACAACAGCACAAAGAGAGACACGACAAAGTTATCTTTCTACAAGACAATGCTCTGTCACATGTCTCAAAACGTTCATGGCACGCTTGAAAATGCTTCCATGGGATGTCTTACCACACACACCAAAGTCTCTTCACACTGCACCTTCCGATTACCGTTTAACACATTCAAACCACTCTTAGTAAAAGAACGTTGTTGTGAAATGTGTATAGATGGCGCTCCCGTCTGTTGTTTTCTCACTGTTCGTAAACACCCAACCCCGTGTACTGGGACTTGAGTGGCAGGCACGGACCTCAGTGGTAATTGAATTTACCCTGAGCTTTAAACTGTCTTTTTATTGTTCATAATAAAAAATACCTAAAGGCACAGAAGTTTGGAAGTTCTTCTTTCAAGTACCACCACTGGCCACAGTTGCAACAGGCGGAGTACTTTTAACGTTTAAGATTAAATTTCACATTGTTAAAGTAAACGATGCAGAATTTGATAGGAGCAGATAATTGTGATACATTAGAACTGTTGAAACCGAGTGAAACCATCACAGGAGATCTACATCGAAAATGCATGCTGTGTTTAAGTTGTGTATAGAAGGAGAGACAGTGACTGGACCAAGAGAGACATGACAATGCTCAGTCACATGTCTCAAAACATTCAAGGTACACTTGGAAATGCCTGTGGCGAAAGATCGAACCGGCGATGTTCGGGGTTGAAGGCCAGTAACTTAACGATTTTACAAAAACGTAAGTCTCTGTCTATTGGCAGTTATTGGCTTATTAAAATTTCACCACATGCCTTATCCAAAGCGCCGAATTCTCTTGGCATGGCTCCTTCTGATTACCAAATGTTTTTCATCGATGGTGTACGTTTGGACTGATAGACATTTCACCTCATATGAAAATGTTCGAATATGGATCGATTCGCTAATCGTCTAAAAAGGTGCATCATTTTTTCAAAATAATTGCCATAAAAATTAGCGAATCGATCCATATTCAAAATAATAGTTTGTGATGGACAATATTTTGGAACATGAATAGGTAATCACATCCTAAAAATAAAACAACTTTTGAAAAATAACTGCAACGGCAAAGCTGTAAACTCTTATATAAATAACCTTGATTCGAGTAATGTTAAAAACTAGCTTTGATTCGAGTAATGTTAAACATCATTTCAAGTTTTTTTCCAACAGAAAATTTAGATCTGCTTTTAAAGAATTAAAAATTAATAATCGGTTCTCAATCTAATAATATTTTTTTTAATTTAATTTAATAAAAAGTATTGTAAAAAATAATTTAAAGGGTAATGTATCACAAAAAGTAGTGAACATAAATTTTCATTTCATTATATTTCAACACTATATTCTTTGATTGGAGTAATGCTAAAAAATCTTTATTGCATTCCAAGATTTTTTCTATAGAAAATTTAGACCTGTTTTTAATGAAATCAAAATTCCTTATTGTTTCTCAATTCAAATCACTACTCAATATGATTAAATTTTTATTGATTGAAAAATTCTATAGTAGTTTTTACATGTAATATTTTATAAATTGCAAAAACAAATTGAAACTTTAAGGAAAAATATCTAAATAATGATATTTTAGTTATTTAAGGGAATTTCAATCGGTATAATATTAAACGAAAGCTCAAAATTATAAATTTATAACACATCATAGTCAAAAGAAAAATACAAATTGTAAACAATTTGTAATGGTTGATCTTCAACATTTCACTTTTTTTTAATGTTTTCTATTTTTCAAATCCTATGCATTTTTCCTTTATAAATGATTTAAGCATCCATTAACTCCATTATACCCAACCTTCATTGATATTTAGAAGAAATATTTAAACAATTTTTAGAAAAAAAACTGTATATAAAATCGTTTGTAATGTCATTAACAATTTTCTCAACAGCCTAGATTGTATTTCCAACAACTCAATTATGTTTTCATTTCATTATTTCGTCGCTGCTTTTAAATAAAAATTGTGTCAACATGTGAAAATACATTTTATGTAAACATGTTCAGTTTCTTTCGAAAAGAGTTAATTAAAACACTAAAAACCGTAGACAAGATGGTATTTTTTAATTTTTGTCATTTTCCGTTAATAATTGTTTACACTCATCTAAATATGTTCTCAAACTGTTCCACAAGATATTGATTGAACGCATCAAGTGAAAGTTATTTAATTTAAAGCTGCTGAAATTATGTTTACTGTTAAGTAAATTTGGTGGAGTAAAACTTATTAAAACAGTAATCGAATAAACTTAGCTACTGAATTTAAATCAGATACATAAGGAAAGACATTATAAGTCATCGTGTATACAATAAAAAAGATTTATATTTTCCATAGCTTTAGAAAGAAAACATGACTAATGCAAACAGGTTTTCATTTATCAGCTAATAAATATTAATCCATTGTTTACAAAAGTCAAAATGATTTAAATTAGTGTCAAAAGTTTATCAATAACAGCTTATTCCTTTACCCAGATGGAAGTTGATAATTTTTAAGGAACATATTAATAAATATAACCAAGTTTTTAAAATATTTATATAAGTTTTATGTAGAAAAGCTGCTGAAGAATTTTCCCAGTATCCCTCAACCATTCATAATTTCAGCGGTTTAATAAGCTAAGCTTTCAAGAATATTGATCGTTACTTGTATATATATATATATATATATATATATATACAGGGTGTCCCAAAAAGATTGAAACGCGCTTTAATTCTTTAACCGTTAGAGATAAGTAGGTTATGTAATTTGAAAAAATGTTCAAAATAAGATAGGAAAGAAGATTACATTAAGAAAAAAAAATCCACCTATAAATTTTAAAAAGTTACACTTTTTTAATTTTTATACAACCCCTCTATGCAAATTTGGTCAATTAGAAAGTTTTTCCTTTCCATCCCAGAAGACCATTAAAAAAAACTGCATAACTGTATCTTTAAAATTGAGTGAGTTATGCGTAATTGAAAATTGAACGCTGTTTTTAGTGACCATATACCAAAATTCAAATGTAAATTTGCAATAAAATTTAAACACATAAATTTTTTATATTATTTACAAAACACATTTTTGCGTATTTACGGTAGATTCACGATACAGTCACAGAATTGTCTTTTGTTTTAATCGTATCAGGGGCAAGTAATTTTATGCCATGTATTCTAAATTTACTTTCGAAATTTTATAAGATTTCGTTGAAGATCAATAAAAACCATTCGACAGATTTTTATAGCAAAATTTATAAAAAAGAAAAATACGGTTAAATTAGTCTGGTAGAATTTTAATTGTTTTCAAATTCATCACAATTTTGTCAAACTGTCATTCTAACAAATTAACTGCCAGACAATTTTTGCCTTTCATTTAACTGGAATTCAGCCGCTTCTAATACGTGTATATTAAAGTTTTTATTTTTTTAAGTTACATAAAGAAATGCAGACGATTATTTTTCAATTTACTTATTTAGTTCCAATATTATTTATTTCCTGTACAACCCAACCAAGATTTCTTTGTGCATATCAAAATAAAGTTTTGGAATCATTCAGCGATGTTGAGTTTCATATTGTCGAAGTAAAAATACTATAACTAATTTTGCATTATGGTACTTTTAACAAATGACGAACTATTTGAACTAGCAATGATTTATTCTATTCGCAATAGAAATAATGCAGAAACTGCTCGGGAATTTGGACGGCGATATCCCTATTTGCATGAAATTCCACGTACATTTGTTTATCGGTTGATGAGAAGATTGAGAACTACCGGTTCATTTAATCCAAGACCTGGCAATGGTAGAAATATCTTATTCAATGAAGACCGAGAAATTGATATTATTGCACATTTTTCTTCCAACCCACGATCAAGCATTCGAAAAGCAAGTGCAATTACAGGATTACCTAGGACGTCAATCCATGCAATACTTGAAAAACACAATTGGCATCCATTTTGTATTCATGGACTTCAAGCACTCCATCCCTCTGATTTTAACCGACGTATAGCATTCTCCAATTGGTTATTAATCCAACAGGACACAGATTCAAACTTTGTCAAGAACATTATGTGGACTGATGAATGTTTGTTTACGGAAAATGGACACATAAATGCACACAACGATCATTATTGGAATGATAAAAAACCATTTTTTGTGCAAGAAATACATCACAAGAGAAAGTTTTCTGTGTCCGTATGGTGCGGAATTTGGAACGGAAAACTGATTGGTTCAGTGTTTTATGAAGGAACACTTACAGCTATAAAATATTTGCAACTTATTTTAAATGGCATAGTAACAGATACTTTGGAGACGACATCATTGTCATTAGTAAAAAAAAATGTATTTTCAACAAAACGGAGCGCCTGCACACAAGGCTATAAATGTAACAAACTGGCTCAACAAAACTTTAATAAACAGTGGATTGGTCTGAATGGACCCACAGAATGGACCCCCAGACCTCCTGATCTAACTCCACTCGATTTTTATTTTTGGGGTCGGCTTCGAACGCTAGTTTATAATACTCGTCCCCTGAATGTAAATGACCTTAAACAAAAGATAATTAATGCATGCAATAATATTACATGATGAGAACTCCAAAATATTTACAGGAGCATTATTAGAAGAGCCCAATTATGTATTGGTGTTGATGGAAAACATTTTGAGAATGCTTTATGATTCGTGTGTTTTTAAATGTATTTCCGTTTTATTTATTTATTATTATTTTTTTATGTTACACTTATTACAATCTTATGTTGTCAAAACTGTTTAACTCCATCAATAAGGACTTTATTTAAATGTCATTTTGGATTTCTTTTACACTTATTATCTTTTTTTGATCAAAGAATTTCTATTATCAATTTGGATATGGTCCCTATTTTCACCGACGAAAAAGTCTTTCAAGTGATATGGAAAAGTGACATAAGTCAATTTTTTTTCTGTGTTATTATTCAAAAAGTTTTAAAGATACAGTTATGCAGTTTTTTTAATGGTCTTCTGGGATGGAAAGGAAAAACTTTCTAATTGACCAAATTTGCATAGAGGGGTTGTATAAAAATTTACAAAGTGTAACTTTTTAAAATTCATAGGTGGATTTTTTTTTCTTAATGTAATCTTCTTTCCTATCTTATTTTGAACATTTTTTCAAATTACATCACTTACTTATCTCTAACGGTTAAAGAATTAAAGCGCGTTTCAATCTTTTTGGGACACCCTGTATATAAGTTTTTTGAAATTAAAAAAAAAACATGTTATGCATTAAGAATTAAAAGTGGACATCAGAATCCTACTATAGAATAAGTGATCGGCAGAAATACACAGTTGAATGCTTTGATGAATGAACGTGAAATACATTATAATATTTCAAACATCATTATAAACTGTGTGAAATTAAATAAAAAAAATATTTTTTTAAAGTTAAAATATTTTTTAACTTTTTGAGATTTACACTATGACAAAGACTAATTTTGTAAGATTATTGTTCTAAAATATGAACATCAGTTCATATGTTCCATCAGTTCTCTGTCTCCAAAAATCGTGACAAATAAATTTTCAGCACTAATTATAGGCATTTTATTTTTAGTTTTTCCTTGGAATGGTAGCTAAACGGGAGACTGAATTGTATTCGAATCATGCTTGTTCATCATGCAACGGGTATTGCAATGAAGATATGAAAATGGCTTATAAATCTTTCATGAGGTAATTTAACTCCTCGGTAACGAATACTTCTTTCATGTCATATCTGCCCTCGACACAACTGATACATTCTGGCAAATTCAATTTTCGGGTCTTTTTGCTGGAGAAATATGTTTCGGAATTTTATAGATCGGAAGGATGTTTTTTAGTAGATCTTCTTCCAAAAAAGTGACTCATTTGGGAGTGGAAGTTTTCTTTATTTCTAAGGAATAACACAGTAATTTAGAAAGTAACTACCCTATTTCAAAACAGAGCACTGAACCACTGTTTTATAATTTTGAGAGAAAACTAATGTAATCATTCTAACCAGACGAAACGGCGAGTTTAATGGTCAATTTGGGAAAACTATAAATTACAGAGTTAAACGAATATGTTTACGTGTAAAAAAGCAATCTTGAATCAATCTTGTCAAAAGTGGAAAAAACTTAATGGATATTTATTTTTAATGATGTTTCATGTTCATTCACTCTTTTTACCGAGTTTTACGTTTATATGATAAGAAAAATTAAATTTATTAAGAGAGTAAACAAAATGTGATTTATGAATGAATTATGCTTTATAAGGAACATTTAAAAAATTCCATCCTTCTTGTTGTTATTCATTTTGAAATATAGAAAAATAAAATAGAATAATATAGTTAAATATAATTTAAATAATACAGTTAAATATAATTTTAAATATAGTTAAATAAAGTAACTTTATCTATTTTCACATTATTAGGTATTTTCACAATGTTTTTTTTTATATTATGTTTAGAATGGCGTAGGGTTTTTTGTGCTTATAAAATACAGAAATTAAGTCAAGTCATAAATTAATTCATATCTCTATGGCTCAACTATGATGAAAATATATTTGATAAAATTTTTTTAAATGTTAACCGTTTATTTATTGACGGTACTTGAAAGTACCATTTAAATCTAGCTTATATCTTTACTATATCACTATTTATTTATGGTATTCTAAAGAACTCGGAGAATGTAACCCAAATAACATCAAGTTAATATTAACTAAAAGTAGGAATTAAAAAATATTAATTAACAATTAAATGAATTGAGATAGTTCTGTTTATTACATTTTTTTTTGTGTTCCTATATTTTATGCATAATCATTTATTCTATTAAAACGATTTTTAAAAACTATAATTAAAAAAATCTAAGGAAAAGTTTGAGAACAAAAAAGTTATGGACGCAATTTTTTTATATATGCGTTTTTTTACACAAATTTAAAATTTAATTTTTCTAAAAATACCTTTAAATGAAAAATTATTTCACAAACAATAAAACTTTTGGTTCCTTTCATTTCCCGTATGATTTAAAATACACGCTGATATGTTTATCTGAACGCATCTTTTTGTTTTTGAGATATCATGTTAACGGTGCATAATTTTTATGAAAATTAAAGTTTTAAGGAAATTGAAGACAAATCTTAGCTGAAAAAATGTGTGGCCCTGTATGATAGGTTACACTTTCCTTTTCTTAGAAAAGATAAACTGCTTTGAAAAGAGGAATGTCTGATCTGTAAGAAATAACAATATAAAAAGCGTCTATGGGGTCGATAACCAGTGTTTTTTAGTAGTCGGATACCTTCAACGGACCCTGTATTTAATCAATTTATCTTAAATCAAAGGTAACATTTATTAATTAGATGATAAACCAGCCCGACAAGTTTTTAATTTGTATACTGATTTTTATTATAAATTCAAACAGATGGAGACATTTATTAGCTGAAATTCCTCAAAATTTAACGTTTCTACATAACATTAAAATTTAAAGCAATAAGAATTTTAATTATTTCCATTGCTATTGTAATTTTTCTAAAGTTTTTGGTCGCAGTGGCCTGGTGGTAAGGTCTCGGCTGTAGAACCCGAGGGTTGCAGGCTCTAGACCCTATTCCACTGAATAATAGTCGTGTGGGAGGGACTGATGAACGTTAAATCCGTCGAGGTCAAACGCACTCTCGTTGGTGAGGTGTGGAAATTTGGAGAAGTGGGTGCTAGTTCAGAGGTCACCCTTGTCATTTGGTATTGGTTCAAAATGAGGTCCGTCTTAAAATAGCCCTAGTGTTGCTTCAAAATCGAACGTATAGTATAATTAATCGAAATAATAATATAATGAAATAAAATTAATTCTCCAAGAGTTTAAAATTTCTTTATTTGAGTTTTAAATTATAAGTGTTTTTGAAATAAAAAAAACAAACAAACATGTTATGCATTAAGAATTAAAAATGGACATCAGAATCCTACTATAGAATAATTGATCGGCAGAAATACACAGTTGAATGCTTTGATGAATGAACGTGAAACACATTATATTTCAAGCATTATTATAAACTGTATGAAACTGAATAAAAAATATTTTTAGAAAGTTAATTTTTGAGGCTCAAACTTTAACAAAGACTAATTTTGTAAGATTATTGTTCTAAAATATGAACATCAGTTCATATCTCTGTCTCCAAAAATCGTAACAAATAAATTTTCAGCACTAATTATAGGCATTTTATTTTTAGTTTTTCCTTGGAATGGTAGTTAAACGGGAGACTGAATAGTGTTCGAATCATGCTTGTTCATCACGCAACGAGTATTGCTATAAAGGTATAAAAATGGCTTATAAATCTTTCATGAGGTAATTTAACTCCCCGGTAACGAATACTTCTTTCATGTCATATCTGCCCTCGACACAACTGATACATTCTGGCAAATTCAATTTTCGGGTCTTTTTGCTGAAGAAATATGTTTCGGAATTTTATAGATCGGAAAAATGGTTTTTTTTTTCCCCTTCCAAAAAAAGTGACTAATTTCTGAGTTGAAGTTTTTTTTCTAAGTAATAACATATTAAGTTAGAAAGTAACTACCATATTTCAAAATACAGCATTGAACTGCTATATTAAACTATGCTACTGCTGCATTGTTTTTTAATTTGAGAGAAAACTAATATATGTCCAGACGAAACGGCGAATATGTGTTAACGTTAATGTGTTAAATTACAGAGTTAAACAAGTATGTTTGCGCTTAAAAAATTTAATCTTGATTTATCAAAAGTAAAAAAAAAATTAATTAATTTCTTTTTTAATGTTTTATATTCGTTTACTATTTTTTCTAAGTATTACACTTAAATGCTAAGAAAATTTCAATTTTCTAGAGAGTAACTGGGAACAAAATGTGATTTATAAATTAATTAGGCATTATAAAGAGCATTAAAAAAATTCATTCTTATTGTTATTCGTTTCTAAATATAAAAAATGTTTATTCTATTTGCACATTATGAGATATTTTTACAATGACTTTTGATATTATGTTTATAATTTTGTAGGGATTTTTGTGCTTATAGAATACAGAAATTAAGTCAAGTCATAAATTAGTTCATATATATATGACTCAACTTTGATTAAAATACATTTGATTGAAATTTTTAAATGTTAACCCTTTATTTACTGACGGTGCTTAATTGTATCATTTAATTCTAGTACTATTAAAAATTAAATAGTACCATTAAAACCCCTTTGCCAAATACCCATTTAAATCATCTTATATCTTTACAATGTGACTAATTTTGCTGATGGTATTCTAAAAAACACGGAGAATGTAACCCAAATAACATGAAGTTAATATAAAATAAAAGTAAGAATTACAAATATTTAATTAATAATTAAATCAATTAAGATAGTTCTTTTAATTAATTGCATTTTTTTTCTTATGTTCTCTGGGATGATTCTGCAAGAGAATTAAACTACCGGTGGAAAAATGAAGTTAAAAAAATGGATGGTAGCATCATTCGGTAAATACAGGGTTATCGAAAAATATTTTGTTTCGTATCATAGGGCGTATTAATTCATCTGTAAACATTTTTCACCATCTTTTACAGTACAAGGTTATTCGAATTAAGGTCGAATTAATCACTATAGTCAGGAATGTGTATATAAATTTAGTATTTTATACATAATCATTTACTCTATTAAAACGATTTTTAAAAATTATAATTTAAGAATTTCAAAATAAATCTATTTTTGTAAGAAGCCTCATAAAAATAGATCACGTAGGGAGATACCTTTTATTTATTAAAGAAGTTCCATCTCCCATTTAAAAATTTTTTCTGATATCTACACTGCTTGAAAAGATCGAAAGTGGAACTATAGCTTTGATATAACTATAGGCAAACATAATCTATCATCAATTACTAAAACGGCATTTTGGCATTTTATTTATTTCATCAGAATGGTCTTTTTCACTTTTCATCCAACATACAATATAGGGTCTTTGGTACTGAATATGCATCATCGGAAAAAGTAGACCAAAACAAGATATCGCAAAAAGAATTTTGTTTTTAGTTGGCTTAGAGGGATGGTATTTTCTATCCCAACAAAGCAGGCAGTCGATACAGACTAGCATATTCTCAAATCTATGCTATAAGCACAGTAGATGCGTCTATTGGACTGACCACTTAAGTCGATGTCCATATTGTTATTGATATAGCTATCTTGATTCAAGGTTTTCCTTTATCGTGCTGGTAATAAAATTGCTCTCAGCTTTGTTCGCTTGTTAACCTGTCATGGCAAGCGAAGATAAATCTGATTGTTTTTGAAATTAGCTTCAATTTCCTAGGGAACCTTTAAGGGCCGCGGTAGCCTGGTTGGTAGAGCTTCCGCCTCGTAGCCGAAAGGTCGCAGGTTCTGTCCTCGTCTCGACCACAGATCGTCATGTTGGCTCATGGCAGTTGGGGCACGTTCAATAGGTCGTGACTGCAAAGTCCTCCAAGTTCCCATCACAAATGATACCTCTGGGGGTGCTGAATCAGGGATGGGTCGCTCTCTGATTGGGATTGCATCCTGACTTGTGGATTGCATCCTGACTTGTGGATGGATGAATGAGTTCAACAGCCCAATGAAAAGGGTTGTGTCGTGTGTGTTCGAGCCAAGCCGTCCTTTCACCAGAACGGTGCTCGTTCACAACGAAAGGTGCAAACTTCTACCTTAATTCTAAAGAGCTAAATCTCATTCGACTTGGTATGACCAAGTGGCATTAGACCCACCCAATACCAGGGATTCATAAATGATGCGAAAAAATATATTTGAGTTTAAATTTTACTAAAAACTTATTTAAATCGGGGAACTAAAAAAATATAATCGTATGTTTCATCTTTTTTTCAACCCAATTGCATCATTAGCGTATATATACGTTCCATTTTCCTGGTCACTATCACTGGAGCGTATATATACGCTGCATCATATTATATGCTAGCATATAATATGATATATACTATATTCATATTATGTACCATATACCTTATGTATCCCACATTTCAAATATGACCACACTGAACAAAATGATTAACAAATAATGCACAAATTTTTTTTCTACTTTTATGTGATTTTACACCTAAATTTAAAATAATTTTTTGTGTGTGTGATATAGGTCTTTGTTTCATATTTTCGTATGATGTAAATGGGTTAAGGAATGAAACTAAATTTATGGATGTGATGCAATTCTTAAAATAATATCTTGCTGCCTCTAACATTTTTGCGTTGAATTTATCTCAACTTTTTTGTAGAAAACATTCTTCAATGCTGAGTTCTATGTTCAAAGAACATCTAAACATGACCATTGTTCATCCATCAATTTAACAGCTATTCCCAATTTCTCGTTACAAGCGAAGAAAAGTCATTAAATGGTGGGCAAACAAGACAAAGCTTTTAAGTCGATGTACCGCATAAATTACTTCATACAAGATTAAGGCTTCTATGATTAAATAGATTTTGTACTCAGAAAGATACTTCATTTATCTGATGGAGATTATCTAGCATTAAATACTGCTCTGTATACTTTATCATCAACAATCACAAAACGGGCTTTATTCCTCATGATTAACGGTTAGATACTTAGTTGCTGTATTTTTCATTATCTCGAAGAATCATGCAGTAAATTTAATAAATGATAGGGATGATCGGCTTATGTAAATTTATTCTTATAATGCAATTGGTGAAAATATTGAGATCTGTAATTTGAAAATGAAAGCCATCCAAGAGACTGTAAATAAAACGTTTTATAGCTGAATAAAGATGTTTTTTTGCATTTTTATTGCAACAAAATGAGCCAAACAGTATTTGTTTTAGGATTAAAATGCATTATGCTGTCTATTATTTTTGAAACCTATTGATTTTTGAAATCAATAGGTTTTTATCTCAATATTTAAGTATTCATGTTTTTAAAATGTTTTTTAAATTGTATTTTATAGTTGAAATTGTATATTTTAATCCTAAAACAGTTTGGCGCAACATAGTCAACACAATGTGAAAATAAAATCCAAATCTCCAAACTGCAACCGCATGATAAAATCTCGTAATTTAATATGGAATAAAAAGACGTTACTAATGTAAGTAAATGAACAATAAATTTATATTAAATGATATTATATTTGCCGAAACTATTATACAATAAATATTCTAACAATGTTTTAAAATGAAGTAAATTTTTAAAGGTATCTTGTGATGTATAGTTAATAAAATGATAATGTATAGCTATATTGTAAAGTTAATGTAATGTACAGTTAATTCATATAAGGGACTCCAATATATCGGGACGTCCTCTGAAATTGTCTTCGGGGACATTTGTATTTTAATGGACAATCTTGCCTCTCTCTAGCAGCACACAAATATTGTACAATATTGGATGACATTGATTTTGTTTAACATTGCAAAATATTGTTTAACATCATATAATGTCGTTCAATATTGTGAGACAAGCGGTCCTACTTGGGCTATATAGTACCTTTCTCACTGGGCGAAAGTGGGGGACAAAATTATGAATATCTTAGACCTTATTGCCAGGTTCTCATGTTGATTTAAACGGTAATGAGATTAGCGGATAGCTTAGCTCAGGCAGCCTCAACTGACATATTTCATGGTGATGCAAAGCTCATTTATTTTGAAATCTCCTACACCAAAAAGATGGAGTCGTGTACTCTTTGGAGAGTCCCACCTTCTCATCTTTGGTAAGGTTGGAATCACCTTCTGGATGTCTCTAGAAATCAGCAAACGGATCTCTCTCATTTCTTGAATGGATGCATCGAATCCTTCCAACAAGGAGGGAGAATCTTTGCTAAAAGTTCTTGGTGCAAGGCAGATACCCCTCCCCCAATCCTATTCTTAAATGTTTAAATTTTACCATTTTTGATATTTTAAGGGATCAGCTATTGTTTTAGGACTTTTTAGAGTTGTCTGGTTTCATGGAGGAGATTAGAAACAACAAAAACAGCACGCAGTTTTATAGAATAACAACAAAACAAGGTGATGTCTAAAAGAAATTATATAGAATTGCTTACAGAATGTAGATAGGTTGGCCCAATGTATATTCTTCATTTTTCATGCTGATTTATTTATATTTGATTCATTTATTTACTTATATTTTAATTATTCATTCATTTATTTCTATTTATGTTTTATTTATTTATAATTATTTATATTTTATTTATTTATTTATAATTATTTATACTTTATTTATTTATTTATATTTTATTTTTCCATTTTTTTATTTGTCTTTCCCTCTATGCTTTAATTTATCTTAATCTTTCTCTCTATGCTTTTATTTTATTCCAATGTTTTTTGGCGCTGCCTTTAGCATCTTTTGCATCTTGAACATCTGCACAGGAAAATTGTGTTTGAATAGTGAGTCTTTTGATAGCTGTTTAAATTCTATTTTTTTTTAAATTTTAATTGTAACCTTTTCACCGGTGTAACGCCACTTTCGGCACACACCTAATCATTCTCAGAATACATTAGAATAGAATTGCTTGCTTTCCGGAACAGAAAGAAATAAAAAAAAAATATCGTTGTTTAAGAACTGAAGGAGTACAAGACAATCTGCTACTTCCACTGTTTTCAACATATTTCATTTTGCATATAAACTATTACATATATAAAATATGCATATTAACTGTTTACTGCAGTCATAAGCAAATGGGATTAATAAAGTTTACTATTTGTTATAAGAATTAATTTCCTTCAATGGACGAAGAATAGGAAGCAGATAAATAAAAAGAATACAAAACTCAATCGCAGAACGAATTTCAATATCTCCAAAAATGTATTACTTCGGTGATCTGGAGCAATAAGTCCATATTGGTGAACCACCCGGAATCAGAAACCAAAACAGTGAATTCAAAATTAAATTAAAGATATTAAAATATTATCTCCTAAAAATAAGGATATAAAATTTCATAATTTTGATGACAATGATTAAGAAATAACAATAATTCCATTAGTATAAAAATGAAGAATGACAAAGTAAATCAATTTTTTAAATTAAAATTTAAATGCTTCTAATATGAATGACTCGCAATTTATAAAAACATATTGCTTATTGATATAAAATTCAAGAACAATTTGGAATCAGGCTTAGTAATGATTTGAAAACCGAACATACAAGTTTTGAAAGTAAAACGATAGATGAAATGCTGTAGTGAATAGCCGGTAAGAACACCATGAACATGAGATGGACATAAGGATGTAAATATCTCGGATACCAATTTTAAGAGATGCCACGGAGACAAGATATTCGTTTCTTCATAATTACATATCAAACATCGATGAAGGCAAAAAAATATGGAATTATTACTATTTATAAATAATTTTTCCTATTGTAGCAATAAGTATCATTATGGATGTAGATATCACGATCAACAATCTTATGAGATGCCAAAACAAGTCATTACTTACGTCACAATTCCGCATCAAACATCGATGAAGGTTAAATTATGGAATTTATTATTATATAGAATTATTATTATTATTTATAAATAACTTTTCCCCTTGTAACAATATCATTTTCGATGTAAATATCACGGATACCAACTTTAAGATATGTCATGGAGACAAGACATTACTTACGTCACAATTCCATATCAAACATCAATGAAGGTTAAATTAGGGAAGGTTATATTATTATATAGAATTATTATTATTTATAAATAACTTTTCCCATTGTGACAATATCATTGTGGATGTAAATATCCCGGCTGCCAATTTCAAGAGATGCTAAGAAGACAAGATATTTGCTGTGTCACAATTCCATATCAACTATCGATGAAGGCAAAAAGCATGGAATTTATTATTATATGGAAATACAATTATTTATAAATTTTTCCCATTGTAACAATAAATATCATTATGAATGTAGATAATTCGGATACCAATTTTAAGAAATGCCAAGAAGACACGACATTCGCTGTGTCACAATTCCGTATCTAATATCGATGAAGACAAAAAATATGGAATTTCTTAACCACTGCTGATGACTCAGAGTGAAGAAATCCCATGGCGCCTGAGGTACCACTTTTCCTGGCCCCACAACCGAAACGGAAGTTAGTTCCTACTTTGCTTCGGGTAAGCACGATGCTGCTTGCACATTTGGAGAAAATACTTTGGCAAAGCAGGTGTACCTTATGCCTTCAGGGGCCTAGGGCCTTTTAAATTCTTTATGCGCACATTCACAAGTCATTTTAGGTTTTATGGAGTTCTGGATGAAAAGAAAAATGCTATTCTTTTTTTAACTTTGAAAATAAATCGGAGAAAATTTAATGTAGAGAAGTCGTTTCTTATATTCTATAATGCTCGATGTTCAAACTATATTCATATTAGGAATGCTTGAATTATATAATTCATAATATATAATGCAGGTATGCATTTTACAAAATATTTTATTTTTTAATGCAGAGAAGGCGTCTCTTATATTATGCAGATCTCGTTGTTTAAACTGTATTCATATTAGAAAAAACTGAATTATAAGATTCATAGTCTATAATGCAGGTATGCATTTTATGAAATATTTAATTATTTAATGCAGAGAAGGCGTTTCTTACATTCTGTAGATCTCGTTGTTTAAACTATATTCATATTCGGAATACCTGAATTTTAAGATTCATAGTCTATAATGCAAGTATTCATTTTATAAAATATTTTTCTTTTTAATGCAGAGAAGTCGTTTCTTATATTCTGTAGAGCTTGGTGTTTAAACTGTACTCATATTAGGAATGCCTACATTATAAGATTCATAATCTATAATGCAGGTATGCATTTTGATTCCATTTGAGACCTTAAGAATAAAAA
>JAPMOQ010001638.1:1990592-2035154 GCA_026543055.1 Argiope trifasciata
AGCTGGCGCGTTTGTAAATATTGAAACCATGACTCTACAGGACTTGTGGGAGTAGGCTCGCTGAGAAGCAGGGCAACTTTGAAAGAAGAATTAGGTCAGTAATCAGGTTAGAACAAGTCATTCATCAGTCACTAATAGAGTCACATTCGGGATCTTAGAACTGGGCTGAGACTCCATTCTCTATTATTAAGGTATGCACATTCCATGACATTACAATCGCGCATATTCAAAAAATATGAAATTCCAAAGATAAAGCCCACGATGCATTTGTCTGTGGCCAATAACGCATAAATAGTTTATTTACGAAGGGCCTTAATGATTATCTAATGAATCGTAACTATTCGATATGCAATCAGTGATCCGTGGGTTATCTGTTGGAGCTAGCTCAGAGAAACACTGTATGGCATCACTATATGAAAAAAAATGAAAGCCTCTAAGCATCTCTCCACTTCAAATTGCCACACCTAACTAATGACAGTGTCTTATAATTAATTATTAATTTTCAACTTGCAATAATGTGAATTGAAATGTAAAAAAAAAAAAAATTTGTTTGCAATAATTTTTAAAATTCTAAATATTACTTCATTTAACGTAGAGTAAAGAAAATTTCTGTAATAATTAATTCACTTTTCATATTAGAGAAATCAAAAATGTTCATAAAATGTCTTCATTTTCTCTAAAGTTTTCTTGTTTGTAAAGAGAGAATCTTTTAACTGATTTTTTACTAATTTTTCAATATGTTAAACTTCTGAAAATTTGTACACATACTCACGATTACTATTTGAATATAATCAGAATATTTTCATTTGCTGATCCATTTAAATTTCAATCAACACAAGTGGTTCTATGTTGTTTGTAAGAAAAAATAATAATTCAAGATTCTATAATATTTTATTAATAAAATATAAATTTGATCAAAAGATAAAAATTATTTAATAAAGACTCTGAAACATATACGAAATAGTTTACTTTTTATGCTATTAATAAAAACATATTCTTTTTTAAACTGTTCATCTTATTTTACCAATTATAAAGATTTCATCAAATATCACGGCGTCATTCCTTTCAAACAAAAATTAGATTTCCTATATTTTTCAGAATTGAAAACGATGGAAGACACAAAATTTTATTTGTTTCCTATGAGTTGAAGTCTCCATTTTTAAATTATGCAAAAAAGCGTACTTCTGACGAAAATCAATTCCTGGAATAGCTCGAGGCACAAGCAGATTAGCGGCAATCATTTGCATTCAAACACAAAACCACTTACACCTACACGAAAATTTCGAGCGAGAAGATTCCTTTTTTTTTCTTCTAATGAATCATGGATACATGTAAATGTCCTGTAATAGATCTTTTCATCGGAGTTTCCAGAAATACCTGGACGAGAGAAGAGTAAACTTGAAGGAAGCTTCCGGGTTCGACGGCATTCACCTATTAACATTCGTGTGTCAATTTTTTTTTTTTTTTTTTCTTCTAAGTTTGCATTTCGATTGGAATTTATTTTCTGTCAAAAAAATATCTAAAAACATGAAACAAATTACTTTGGTTTTTAATATTTTTGTTCGAAAATAAATCTCACTCAGAAAACTAACTTGAAAATTTGCAATTTTGTCTACCACTGCATATGAATCGATAGTTATTTTCGAAAATGTGCAATCATCTCTACAAGTGCATCCGAATCTATAGTTATTTTCGAAAATTTGCAATCATCATCATTTTTACTAACAAAACATATAAACCCATAATTTTAAATAATTTTGAAAAACTCCAATTTTTTTTTTAAAAAATTCTCCATATGTAGTCGGATACCTTAGGCTTCTTCATCTTTAAACCATATAATTAGTAACCAACCTGTAACTAGCTGCTCAGGTTTTGCAGCCTTCCCATTAATTTCCCACAACCGGTCGGGGCACAACTTATTTCACACAACTACTTTTTTATGACAGTTCATAACAGCGGCCTTCTCCCCTCTGTTCGGGGTTTATTGCACGCCATAAGTGGAAACGATACGATTATTCTCTTCTAAATGGTTGGGCACACCATTGTGAAAAAGCACACCACCATCACAATAAATTTTGAATGGCTTTGCTGGCGTTTTATGCTGCAACTGAAACAGAAATGTGAGCAAAAATGGTGTACGCTATCTGGAATATCTTAAGAAAAACTGGAAGAAGAGTTTTTGAAGAAAAACCTGAAAAGATCTGAAAAGATTTTCTCTGTATTTTTTTCCATATTCAAACACAATGTAATATAATTTTTTTAAACTCCATTTATATTATTTATAAAAACCTTATATTATTTATTAAAAAATGCTTAGTTTAGTTTAGTTACATTACCGTCCCGTTGTAAAGCAACACGAGGGCTATTTTGGGACGGACCTTGTCATTTTGAACCATGGTCAGATGACGAGGACGACACCTGAGCTGGCACCTCTTTTTTCGAACTTCTACACTACACCAGTGGGAGGACATTTGGCCTGGAGGATTTAACGTGCAAGAGATCCTCTTACACGAAGGTTCTTCGGTAGAATCGAGTCTCGAACCTGAAGCCCTGACTTTACCACTAAGCCACCGTGTCTCTATCTAAATATTTTTTTCACTCCAGGAAGGTATAGAGGTTGAATATTCATCTTCATCTAGAATTTGAATTTTTCAACAATTACATTCAATCTCCTGTTGTGTACTTCGAATACTAAGACTAAAAATCTAACTTTAAGGTATCCGACTACGTTATAAACACTGGTATCCGACCAAATTGGCAAATTTTTTTATTGTTATTTCTGGTAGTTCAGACTATCCTGTTTCCAAAACAGTTCATTTTTTCTAGGAAAAGGAAAGACTGACCTATCATCCAGGAGAATTTTAAGCAAATTCTATTTTTCAGCTAAAATGTGTCTTTCACTTCAATTTTAATTTTCACAAAAATTCTCTACCATTAACATTATAGCTCAAATACTATAAGAGGTATTTACATAAACATTTGAGCGCGTGTTTTAAATAATATGGACAGTCAAATGAACCAAGAGTTTTATTGCGGGTGAAATACTTTTTCATTTACAGGTGTTTTTAGGAAATTAAGTTGTGAATTTATGAAAAAAAATGCTCATATACATATATTTTTACCCATAAAATCTTTGTACCTCAAAATGTTTCTTACATTTTCCTTCATTTCATTCCCCATTAGATTCTATAATTTGTGTAGAAAGAAAAATTGGATTGCTGAAACTCAATTTTGTGTAGAGTGTTAATTATTTTGTGTTAATTTCATTAAAATTGACTACAAGTTTTTCTATTTCACAAAATATATTTTATTTCCAAATATTTTTTTTTTTTTTTTTTTTGCATTTAGGGATTTTAATTGTCAATATATCTAAAAAATAATAAATGGTTTTTAAAAAGTCCAATTTTTTAAAAATGTTCCTTAATTATGTTTGTAATAGCACAAAATTTGATGAGACATTTTTCCAACCCATTTTTATATATCCGTTCTTTATGTAAGCAAAGAAAAAAATCCTTTTAACCAAACAAAAAAGTTATCACCTAAAAGTTCTAATAAATGATATTTATTCAATATATTATATTTTATAAAACTAGTTCATGACTCATAGAATACCTTAAACACAAAAACAGCTTTAGAAAACTTGCGTTTCTAAAGCTTTATTATGAAAATGAATACCATTTATATTTTTCCTTTTTTTCCGAATGAGTTGGTTGAAAAAATTGGGAATTTGAAACTGAACTGTCATATGCAGCTTTCAAAGTCCGCATGGCATGGAATTGGAAAAGTAATTAAGTATTTTTTTACTATTATTATTTATTCTGGAAACATGAAAAACTAGTAAAAAAAAGATGAAATCCGAGATAAAATATCATTAAAAAATATCAAGTGTAATTCAGGATATCATCAGTCATCTGTTTATAAAAGTTTCTTATATTATTTATCTTATTTCTTATATTATAAGTTGTTTCTAAAATCAGTTTTTTTTTTCTTATACATGATTTATTTTACCTATTTAAATAGGTAATATAGGATGAAATTTAATTTTTTGTAAATATTGTAATATTTCTTCTAACTGAAGTTCGTTTAAAACGAAGGAAATTTCGAAAGAGAGAATTAACCATGAAAAATTATTTATTAAAAAATGAGAATTAACCATGAACTATACCAGGGATGGGCCAACTCCGGCCCGCGGATAGAATTTTAATTTGCCGGTCAGAGGCAAATTAAAAGAAATATTCATATATTATATATCCATCTCCTTTACTACTTTGTTTAAATATTATATTTTCTTCCTTTTTTTTATTTATATTATTTTCTTCCTTTTTTTCAAAGAGCTGGTAATCTGTTTACATTCTCTATTTTTGTTCTACAAAACATATATCGAAGGAAATAGCAAACACAGGCAGTTTTCAATCGATAAAGTGTTCAAAGCGGAAGTTATTTGTTAGTTATAGCTGTAGATTGGCGCCAACAAGCGTTATCTTTTTCTTGTGAAGCAGACATATGGGAATTCAATATAGGTGAATTAGACCTCACATGTGGCAGACTGCGCATTTTAAGCTCCATCTAGCGGCTTTTTCTTTTGGCGCGAGTTCTAATATTAATGATTGCGTGCTGAAAGATTGTGGACATATAGCGTCATTGTGAATAGTGATGAAATTATTAAAAGTATAGCGTAGCTAGTGCTTGTTTGGGTTATTCGTAAAATATTTCAACCCCAAAATGGCTACTAAAAACGTAAAGTTGATTCAGAGTGCCGCGCATTTAATGATGAATGGACATGGAAATATTTTTTTCAGTTGTAAAAGATAAAAAAGTGCGTCTTATCTGCAATGAAGCTGCAGCAGTCTTCAAAGAATATAACATTTCCCATCATTTCACATCTAAGCATAAGAATTCCAATTACGAAGCAATGTCCGAATATGAAAAAAAATGCAGAAAGTCTTTGTAAAAAATTATCAGGCCGGCAAAATTTTTTCAAGAAGGTAAACAGTATTCAAGAAGCAGCTACACATGCAAGTTACATTGTAGCATACAATATTGCTAAAAATAATAAAGCTATCAGTGATGGGGAGTTCGTTAAACAATGCATGCTCCAAGTTTGTGATGTTTTATGTCCATAATAGAAAAATAATTTTGAGACTGTAAGCTTATCTCGAAAAACGGTGACTTCTAGAATGGAAACCATCGATAAAAATTTGGCATCACAATTAGAGTCAAAGATTGGCCAGTTTAAATTTTGTTCCATAGCTATGGATGAAAGCACTGATATAAATGATAATGCTCAATTAGTATTATTTATAAGAGGTGTTGATGAGAGCTTTGAAATTATTGAGGAACTGGCGTGCATGCGTTCTTTAAAGGGAACTACAACGGGATATGATATTTTTCGTGAATTTCAGGAAGGGCTTTTAACTTTGAAAGTGCCTATAACAAATATATGTAATATTACGACCGATGGAGCACCAAATATGACAGGAAAAAAAATCTGGATTTCTTGGACACTTTAATCAAAACTATCCCGGGAACAATGTTGTTTCTCTACATAGTGTTATACATCAAGATGCTCTGTGTAAATCTGCATTGAATATGAAACCCGTGCTTGATACAGTCGTGAAGCTTGTAAATACTATTGGATCTCGTGGGCTTACTCACATGCAATTTCGAGATTTTCTTCAGTCAGTGCAATCTGAATACTCTGATGCACTGTATTACACGAAAGTAAGGTGGCTTAGTGCAGGATGTGTTTTCGAGCGAGTTTGGCAGCTGAAAGACGACACTGTGTCGTTCTTCCATGAGAAACAGTGTTCTGCGGAGTGCGAAATGCTAGAAGATACAAAATGGCTTTCAGACTTTGCATTTTCCACAGATCTTCTTTGTCATATGAACAACTTGAATGTCAAGATGCAAGCGAAAAATCAATTTATCGACGATATTTGGTCACATATCCAAGCTTTTAAACTAAAACTTAATATGTTTGCTGGGCAGCTAGGTAAGAACGACTTATCTCATTTCCCGAGGTTAAATTCAATACCCTCAGTAATTGAAGAGAACCTTAAGAATTATGAAGATAGCTTGAAAAAATTTTGAGTTCGAACGCAGATTTCAAGATTTCAGCGCCATTCAAGCAGAATTGGATATTTTTACCATGCCATTCAACGTAAATTGTGAAGCAGTGACGTCAGATTTGCAGCTTGAATTAATTGAGTTGCAATCTAACAATCATCTCAAGCAATTGTTTCTAAATATGCCAAAGTTAGAGTTTTACAAATCATTATCGAAAGTAAGTTTCCCAAATTTAACATCTCATGCCCAGAAAATCAGTGCTATGTTTGCTTCATCTTATATATGTGAACAAGTGTTTTCAACTATGAACCTTAGAAAGAATTATTTCAGAAGTAGATTGACAGATGAGCATTTAGCCTCGTTACATCTCACTTCGAACCGCAATATAAGGAACTTTTAAAAATGAAATCGCAATTTCCTTCATATCATTCATATATAAAATTCTAATACTTGTATATTGTTTTTAAAATTTTAGAAAAATTCATCTTGGCCCACCAAACTTTATTTTTTTGATTTTTGGCCCGCAATCGAAAAAGTTTGCCCATCCCTGAACAATACAGTTAAAAATTATTTTGCTGATCATTCTCCAATTGATAATTAATAACCGATTTTGTTTTTATATGGAAAAATATTCATAATACAGAGTAATTTAAAACATAACTGAAATATTTTTAGGTGCTGTTTCTTTTTTCAAGCCCATTTTAATTTTAAAATTTGAACTATGTATGACTGAACATGTTTTTCTTTCAATATTGTTTATTTTAACAAAAAAATTGAATTGGAAATTCAGTAATTCATTTTTTTAACAAAAACATCAAAATCGAAAATGCATTTTACAAAAATTAGAAAACAGGAGTCTTACAAGTCAACCATTTACACTCATTGAATTGATATAACCTTTGTATGGCCCCATGATTTGGATACAAGCGATACAATATTTTAATTAATGACAATTAGATACAGTATTTTAATTAAATAATTTTAAGAAATTAAGGATTTTAAACAAATTGTATTTAAAAATTGTTTTTCATTTTTTTAAAAAATATTTTTACAATGGGAGGGAAAAGATTAAGATGTTAGACGCATCTTCCAATGTAAAGAAAAATGCTTTATATTGAAATAAATTCATTTTGTAATTCCGTAATAATATCAGAATTATGAACAGATGTGCAAAGAAAAAGTATTTTGTTTTGTAAAAAAAAATAAGAAAAAAACTTTTGAAAACCATTTTTAGTCATATTTACTTCTACTCTCGTCACAAATATTGGTTCAAACCGATAAAATACGAGGAAAAATTTACAGTCAATTATTTACATTACTTTTTTATTGAATATTTTCCTTTTCTAAATTTTTTTCTTCATAGATATTGTGTTCCAAGAAATAAATATGCCGGCGTCCTGGCATAGGGGTAGCGTGTCTTCCCCGTGATCTGGGCGTCCCGGTTCGGGCATGGTTGTTCAGTTCTATCTGTGAGAGGTATGTATGAATGAGCCTCCCCGTAAAAAGACGTTGTGCAAGCGAATGTGAGTGTCACCTTCATTTGAGCTAGAAGTCAGACTTCTGCCCTCTGGGTGCTCAGGGGTCTCTACCCTCAGAAGCGATTGTACCCCCTTTCCGTGGAAACACGGACACGACATCAACATCAAAAATAAATTAATTAATAAAATATCCTGTTTACTTCATTTTACAATTTCTGATTTTGAATGTGTCCAAATACATTACTATATTTGCACATTTTTCAGATAAACAATTCAATACTATTTATTTATTTTGCATTTTCTTAGGAAATTCACTCTTCTCACTCTTTTCTCCAAAAAAAAAATTCATAAATGCTCCTTATCTTTTTTAAAAAAATTGTAACCAATTAGGAGAAATAACATAATTCTAAAATTATTTTGGTATAAAAATTTAATTCATTTTAAATGAGATTTTATATTTTAAATAGAATTTATAATAGCCAGTCTTAGTATTACAAATTTCACTTTCTTATATCCAGCAGACGCAGTTAACACTAAATTTACGGATTTTGATTATATACCTATTTTTACTGAAGTGAGCCAATTTGAATCATACAAGAAAAATTTTTTGCAAAGAAATTAGTTGAAAATCAATTGAAATGAAATGTTTATGATCAAAAAATTCACAGAAAGCATTTTCACATATAAACTCTGTTTTTCCGCAAACATTTCTATTACATTGAGCACAATGATTTGTACATCTGTTTCTTTTGCATAGTGGTTGAACTAAGCAATTCTTCCGTGCGTCAGGAGCATGAATTTCGATCATTGGAATGGAAGTTTTCTTCTCTATACTGACTTAAATATTCAGCCAAATGGAAAATAAAATCTTTTCTTGAAATATTTACTTGTGTCGGCTTTTTTATACAGAATCCAAGCATTGATTAGCTGCTCAATCTAAAATGTTGTAGAAAACTTGTTGAGACCATCTGCGTGAAATTGCTTTAAACCCTTCTATGAGTCCAATTGGCTCACAACCGTGAAAATAGGTATACCACATTCGATCATGCGAAATGAAGGGGAAGAGGAATGAACGTTTACATATATTTCATTATTTCACTAAAATCCTACGTATGTTTTTGAAAAGTGTATATATATATATATATATATATATTGTGATCAAATTTTTAATGAGTCAAATTGGCTCTGTCCGTAAAGCTAGAGTTAAATTTCATGAACGAAATTAATTTCAGTAAAATTTCCCGCATTTCATACGAGTAAATAATGAAGTTAATACAGACAAGTCAACGAATTTAGAGATTTCCTTATTCTGAAATAAAAAAAAATTCTTATTCCTTTCTTTAAAAAAAATTGTTCTATTTTAAAGAAAACACACATTCTATTCTACAGAAAAAGAACATCCTTGATAAGGAAATAGCAATAAAATGGATTTATACATAGAACTACAAAACGAAATCTGTCGTTTCGTTATACATCTAAAAAATATTAGGTGAAGACACCAAAAGTTGCTAGCTTTTATTAACTATATTTAAATTTGCGTTGTCTAATTTGTCTAATGGTGCATAATATTTCTTTAAGGTATCCGACCACGTTCGAAGGAAAAAATTTAAAAAATGGAATTTTTAGAAATTATTTATAGTTTATAGATGTATTGTCAATAATAAACACTATAAATACAAAAAAATATTTGAAAATATAATGCATTTTGAGAAATAGGAAAATGTGTTGTAAATTTTTATGAAATTTAACCAATAAGCTTAACACTCTACACAAAATGGTAATGCAGCAATTCTAATTTTCCTTGTACACAAGCTGTACAATACAATGATGAAGGAAATGAACCAACATCTAAGAAAGATTGTGAGATTCAAAGACGTTATGGGTAAAAACAAACGTATATATGCATTTTTTTCATAAATTTATGACTAAATTTTTCTAAAAACCCCTATAAATGAAAAAGGTTTTTCACCAACAATATAACTTTTGGTTCATTTCTTTCCCCATATCATAGAAAACACACGCTGAAATGTTAATGCAGATCTAATGTAAATACCTCTATTGTTGGGATATTAAGTTAACAGAAGAGAACTTTTATGAAAATTAAAGTTTTGAGAAAATTGAAGTGAAAGACAAATTTTAGTTGAAAATTATGTGACTCGGAATGATATGTCAGACCTGCCTTTTCTTAGAAAAAATAAACTGCTTGGAGAAGATAAAAATTTAAACTATAAGAAACAATAAGAATTTTTAAAAAATCGGCAATCTGGTCGATTACCAGCGTTTTAAACGTAGTTAGATATGTTAAATTCTTAATTATCAATATCGCTTCAAAGAAGTACGTCAGAAAATAAATAACTTCTCTTTTCAATACACACTAGATCATTTCAAGAACATTTAGGAACAATTTAAGACACATTTGACAATGTAGTTCAAAAACTGATATGTACTTCAAACTTCCCTTCATTTCGATGCAATGCAGAAACAACCTAACTCAAACTCATGCATATCCCATAAACTAACTAATAAAAAGTGTAAAAACTAGTTTCATTTTGGGCCCCACTCCAAACAAGACAGAACTCTTTGCGAAGGCGTCTTGAACCTTGAATATTAATCTTCTCTCAGCTAGCGAAGTAACTCATTAAAATAATCTAATTCTGGACATAACTCCCTCGCCTTCTTAAATTTCACTTGCAGAACGGAGTGAAATTTTAAATGAGAATATATTAGTTTACTTTGGCCACTTGTTGAGGTTATGAAGGAAAATTAAGTCAACAGAGATGGAAGAGGCGCTAACAGACAAAGAGGAGAATCAGAAACCATCAACTACTTGAGGCAACGATAAATAACAGATTCGAGTGTTATTTGCTTGTCTGTTATTAAAATTCATTTGGATTTCTATCAACATACTATAATGAAAATTATTAAAGTCTAAGATCAAATGCTCTTAACCCATTTACATCAAATGAAAATATGAAAAAAAAAAAGATCTATAGCATGGAAAAGTTTTAATTTCATAATTAGATGTAAAATTGTATCAAAGTAGAAAAAAATCATTTTTGAGCATTAGGTGATCATTTTGTTCAGTGTGGTCATATTTGAAATGCAGGATGCATAGAGGTATATAGTACATAAGATGAATATAGTATGTATCATATTATATGCAGAGCATATAATATGATGCAGCGTATATATACGCTCCAGTGATAGTGACCAGGAAAATTGAGAGTATATATATACTCTAATGATGCAAATGGGTTAAGCTTTGTTTTATGCTTTCAATAAAAAAATACTTGTTATTTGTCTATTTTTTTAACTTCATAATCACACTTTATTAATCATACTTGCATAATAATAAAAGAATATTCAAATCAGCAGGTTTTATTATTCCAAACAAAAAACATTTTATATTTATATTAATTACTAACTGGTACCCGGAGCGCTGCTGGCACAGAAGAAATAATCTTTGGAATTTGAATTAGCTATCTTGTTGAATTAAAAATGATACTTATTTTCTTGTTGGCAATGAATACATTGATGTATATATAAATGAGAGGCATAAATAGTATTTATTCTATTTTTAGTATCCTTTTCTAGAAACAAATAGTCATTTTTATGTATTATATTTGTGTATTCTTTTAGAATTGTAGAGCTTGGTGTTCTTTCAGAATGGTAAGGAAAGAAACTATTCATTGTATCTCGTGATTCGTTAAATACTCGCTACCAATTCTCAAGTTTAATATTAGAAAATGTGATTAAAATATTTTCTATTAAAATGGATTAAACATAGAAAATATATATTAATACGTTATTATATATATATTAATATTAATACGTCTTCAATACAGTTGAAAAATATATATATATTTTGAAAAACAAGATGGTTCAAAATTGTGTACCATAATATTTTCGGAAGTTACTGCGAAAATCGCTAACATTTTATGAAATGTCTAGTTAAAATTTCAAACCTATAGGATTGATTCCCCTAAAACTTTCTCTCCCACTTTCTAATAAAACTATTACCTCAGAGAAAGACTTGCATTGCACATACACTGAAGTAACAAAAGTCATGGGATGACTGTTAATATCGTGTCGGTCCTTCTTTTGCCCAGCGAAGTGCAACAACTCGACGTGTCATGGAGTCCACAAGTCGTTCGAAGTCCTCTGCAGGAATATTGAGCCATGCTGTCTGTATAGGCGTCCATAATTGTGGAAGTGTGGATGGTGCAGGAGTTTGGGCACGAAGGGACCTTTCGATGATGTCCCATAAATGCTCGATGGGATTCATATAGGGCGATCTAGGAGGCCAGATAATGCTCTGGAATTGTCCGGAATGTTCTTCAAACCAATCGCGAACAGTTCTGACCCGGTGATATGGCGCATTGTCATCCATAAAAATCCCATCGTTGTGTGGGTACGTGAAGTCCATGAATGTCTGCAAGTGATCTGCAAGCAGCTGAACATAACCATTTCCAGTCAATGATCGGTTCAGTTGCACCAGAGGACCGAGTCCATTCCATGTAAAAACAGCCCACATCATTAAGCAGCCACCACCAGCTTAAACCGTGCCTTGCTGACAGTTTGGGTCCATGGCTTCGTGGGGTCTGCGCCACACTCGAACTCTACCATCAGCTCGTAACAACTGAAATCGTGACTCATCTGACCATGCCACGGTTTCCACTTGTCTAGGGACCAGTCGATATGCTCACGAGCCCAGGAGAGTCGCTGCAGGCGATGTCGTGCTGTCATTAAAGGCACTCGAATCGGTCTTCTGCTGTCATAGCCCAAGGAAGACAAATTTCGCCGCACAGTCCTATCGGACACGTCCCTCGAACGTCCCACATTGATTCCTGCAGTTATTTGACGAAGTGTTGCGTGTCTATTAACATTGGCCATTCTACACAGACGTCGGCGGTCTCGGTCGTTAAGTGCAGGTGGTCGCCCACTGCGCTGTCCATGATGGGATGTGATGCCTGAAATTTCCTACTCTCGGCACACTCTTGATACTGTGGATCTCGGAATGTTGAATTCACTAACGATATCCGCAATGGAATGACCTATGCGTCTAGCTCCAACTAACATTCCACGTTCAAAGTCTGTTAATTCTCGTCGTGCCGCCATAAATCTCGAAAAACCTGTTCACATGAATAACTTGAACACAAATGAAAGCTCTGGAAAACGAACTGCGCATTTATACTTTTTCGCTGCGATACTACTACCATCTGTATATTTGCATATTGCTATCCCATGACTTTTGTCACTTCAGTGTATATACAATAGCTATGAAATATTTAAGTTGTGAGCGAATGCAGGATATTTCTAGTGCCACGCTCCATCCAGATGAAAATACGTCCATTATCAAGATAAGCAAATAAAATGGAATTCATCAGATAAAAGAATATTGCTACATTCATTATTCTTCTAGATATATTGCTTTCTTGACCACACCCTGCAAGCGTGATGGTGTTTTGCTGTGGAGACACACCGTTGGTCGAGGATCTAAGCTTGGGTCCAGTTTGGGACAGTTTGTGTCGAAACTGTGAAACTGCCAGTAACCGAAAAAATGTCTTGTTGACGAAGAGTAGAATTCTTATTTTGGTGTCTTTCATCCGTTAGCGTTAAATAATGTTCTTCGTGGAGCATTGTCGCACGTCTACACCTTTACTCTGATCTTCGGCCTGCATTTCCCGTCGCCAAAAAAAGTGGTTCTAGATCTTGGAAACTCACATGGCGTCTGCTACTTCGGCTCGTGTTTGACCACCCACTAATGAGCCCAAAACTCACCAAGCTTCCGATTCGGTTAAATAACTTCGTCGCCGAAACAACGCGTTTTCTGGAAGCCGATCATTTTTTCCCTCTTTATCTAACATTATGCTGAAAGTCAAAGCAAATTCACTGCCACTAAAACGTCATCTTCGACATAAAACATCAGAAGTTTGAGAATAAGAAACATTTTCATTTATAGTTCACTTTTTTAAAATTTTTCTTTTAACACATTAAAGGCTGGGGATCTTGACGAAAGTATGCTAGATAACGGAGATCAAATCGTAGTAACTTGTTAAAAAATTCTTCTGCCGTTATTTCATACGATTTACAATATCTTTTAATTTTTTATGCAGATTATGTAATTGCCAACTTCTACTATCTTGAACAATTATAAGTATCTTAGTCTTGCAAAGAAATATCCATTGTATAATAGACAGATTTCTGTCACTTACTTTCCGAGTGATGAAGGCTATTGATATATTTTGGGAGATTAATGGAGCCATGGCAGGGCATTTAGTATCTCATAGCTGCGAAGTGCCTCTAAATGAGGAATATTTATCTTCTCAGCTTTTTGGCCCTGACCGAACTCAGGCTTCTAGCTTTAATAATTACCGACCTCAGGCTACTATCTTAAACAATTATGCGTATTTTAGTCTTGCGAAGAAATATTCATTGTATTATAGACTTATTTCCCACACTTACTTTCCGAATGATGCATGGTATTGAGATATTTTGGGAGATTTATTGAGCCATGGCAGGGCATTTAGTATCTTTTAAGCTCTAAAGTGTC
This sequence comes from Argiope trifasciata, assembly GCA_026543055.1. Taxonomy (NCBI): domain Eukaryota; kingdom Metazoa; phylum Arthropoda; class Arachnida; order Araneae; family Araneidae; genus Argiope; species Argiope trifasciata. The sequence continues at coordinate 2,004,690 of JAPMOQ010001638.1, forward strand.
TCTAAATGAGCACTATTTATTTTCTTAACCTTTTGGCACTGTCCGAACTAAGGCTCCTAGCTTTAACAATTATATGTATTTAAGTCTTGCAAGAACTATCCATTGTATTAGTGACAGATTTACGGCACTTAATTTCCGAATGTTGAAGATCATTAGTATATTTTGGAAAACTAATGGAACCATGGCTGAGTATTTAGCATTTCTTTAGACACAAAGTGTCTCTCAGTGAGCAATATTTATCTTTTCAACTTTTTGGTACTGTCAGGTTTACAACGTTTTAATGTATGGTGTTGAGAGAGTTTGGAAACACAATAATTTTGAGAACAAAATATCGTGATTCGATGAAAAAAGGAAGAAAATACTTAATTTGCTGCTTGTTTGGCAATTAAGTAAAACAAAGAACCTAAGTATTTAAAGTTAAAATCCGGCTTCTATTTATTAAATTTGTTTTTATTAACATTTAGTATCTCTTTAGCCTCAAAGTATCAAGCTCACAATGTTTTGATGTATGATGTTGAGAGAGTTTGGAACTGCAATAGTTTTGGACACAAAATATCCTGATTCGTCCAAAAAAAGGAAAAAAAAAAAAGAAAAAGAAATGCTTACTCTCCAATGGAGCACTATACTGCTTATTTGGAAACTAAGTAAAACAAAGAACTTAAGTATTTTAAGTAACAATCCAGTTTATATTTGTTTCAAAAAACTTTTTGAGAAAAGTCGTAGTATTTTACACTAAGAATTATTTTGACAACAGTAACTTTGCCATTGCTGTTTGGCAGAGATCCACAGAACCTTTTTGTCTTTTTAAAATCTATAAATTTTTATTCCGTAATTTGAATTCACTATTATGTCTTTGTTTTTACTTTTATGCAGTTTGTCATTGTTTTACCAACAGTTATTTTTGTACAACTTTTATAGAAACTGTTTATTGGATAAGTTTTGAATTAAAGATAAACTTGTTTGGCGTAGTTTAACCTTCATATTGATTTTTTGTGCCATAAAACATCAAACCAACCAAGAATTGTTTTTAAATATTTGAAGTTAAGAAAAAAATGAACTTTGATACATGGCATGTTGATAGGGCAAAGTGAATGTATTTGAAAAATTATAATGAGAAGATTAAGTCTGTTTGGAAATAAAAAATTTCAGCCTTAAATAAAATATTATGATAAATCTTGACTAATTAGTATGCGAAATGAAATAGATAAAATAAATAAAGTTATATATATATATCTTATTATAAATATTATTTTTATTTTTATTTCAAGGTTATTTACTGCAATTTTTTTATGTTTAGGAAATACTGAATGGGAAACTAAACACAGAAGATGCAATTTTACGATTTATATTCAGTTAAACATCAATGGAAGACTCATTTATTAAATACTAGCCGCCTTTGGCGACCAGCTGGCTCGCCATGAGTAATGCGTTCTAAAATTTTCAATTAAATCACATATTCATTAGCCAAAATTTAAGAAATAGTTAAAGTTAAAAGATTCAGTTATTAGTAGTTAAAGAGTCGGTAACTTTATTCGAAAAAACTTTTTGAGTTTAATGCTCTAACAATTTATCGATTATGCTTCCAAAATATTAAAAATGTTTTTTTCGGTGATGTTGCCAAAATGTTAAATATGTCTTTTAAAGAAAGCGAAAAAGGGGAAAAATTATTGAATTAATGATACAGATATTACAAACGATTATAGAAATATGCCATTAAGTCGGGATTTCAATGCATATCCTGTCTAAATTCAACCAGGTTTACTGTAAATAAAGATAATTTATGGAATTAATTATATATCTATTGCAAACGATCATAGAATCCATTGCCTTGCATTTATTTTTTTAGAAGATATCTCATTTTATATTTATGTTATTTTATCCAGTCACATGCTGAAAGTTGTATTTCTTTAGATTTGATTTGCGATGATAGTTTTTTTTTTAATTTGAACTTCCGGCATTGTTTTATTTTATTTTATCCAGTCACGTGCTCAAAAAAACATGGTTAAAATATTTCTTTAAAAATTCGTTAAAAATAGAAGCTTGAGTTATACATTAAGACACTGATATCACAAGTTCATCTCTTTTTAATTAAAAGCTAAATATTCATTTTTTAAAGCATTTATAGACTCGTGCTACATACTATACAGCTATTTACTTCATTTAGACTTTTTTATAGATGTATTTCTATTATTAAACAAAGCTGATTTATTTAATTAATAATATTGTAAAAGTCACAAAAAATTCTTTGCATTTTCTTTTTTTAAAAAGAAAAAACATATTTCATATTTATTTCATTTCATGCAGACACGTGCTGAAAATTGCATTTTTAAATGTTTAATTTGCAATAATTATTTATTTTTTTAATTTGAGTTTTTATCTATCTGATGGCAACCTATTGATAAAAGATAATTTTTCCCCTTCCACTCGTAACGTGCTCCTGCAGATTAAATTTTATTGTTTTGTCCGAAATATATTGTTGAAAAATATAGTTGAAATCTTCTTTAAAAATTCATTACAAATAGAAGCTTAAGTTAAATGTTAAAATACTGATACTATTAGAAAGCTAATTTTTTTATCTTTAAATTGATGTTAAAATCATGTTTATCCGATAATATTTTCGGAAGTTATAGCGGAAAAACGTCGAAATTTCGCTTAAATTTTAATTAATTCAAATTCTAATTAAAAATTCGAAAAAAGGGCTCCGAGGTGCACATTCCCGACCTCCAAGGTATACATGTACCAAATTTGGTAGCTGTAGGTCCAACGGTCTGGACTGTAGAGCGCCAACACACACACACACACGCACACACACACACACACATTGAGCTTTATTATAAGTATAGATATTGAATTCCAATATTAACATGAGATCGATACAATAAATACCATGCGAATGAGAATCACCAAATCTTGATAGTGATTCTTTTTTCTCTCATTAAGTATATCAGAGAAAAAATAACTTCAATCATAAATCAATACTCTTTTTTTTTAAATCTGATGATCATTACATCTACTCTTATCTCTAAGTTTAATTAAACATCAGTTTCTCACGACAATCGAGTACTCTTTATATTAGTCAGAATAAATATGGCGAAAGTGTAAAATGACACAGAAAAAAATGTATTGAAAACCAAATATAAATGGTAGTGCATTCATATTCTAATAAATAAATCAAATGGCAATTACAAAGGGAATTAAGTGAAGCCCATCGAAAACGATATAGCAAACTGAGCAACATAATGTGGCGGGGTAGCGCATCTTCCCTGTGATTTGGACGTTCCAGTTCGGACATGGTTGTTCTTCCTTTGTTCTGTCAGTGAGGCATGTGAGTGTGTTCCCCTGTAAAAAGAGGCTGTGAAAGCGAATGTGTGTGTCATATTCATATGAGCTAGAAGTCAAACTTCTATCCTCTGGGGGCTCAAAGGTCTTTTACCTCATAAGTTCCTGCATCCCCTTTACGTGGAAACACAGACTCAAAAACATCATCAGCAAAGTAATGTGAAAAAGGAAAACAAAAAGATATTCATGAACATACACTTGCAGTAAAGATATGAATAAAGATTCATAAAGACTTTCAGTAAAGATATGCATAAACATACACTTGAATGTATGCACACGCAGAGAGAAATATCTCATAAATTTTGAAAAAAAAAAATTCCCAAATGGAAAACAGTAAATAGAATAAAAGCATTTAAAATATTAAAACCATCACCTGTGAATTATCAAATTGAAATAATATCGATTACAAATGTGGAAAAGTAAACAGAATAATCGTTCTTGCTTTAAACTAGTGGGAGTGGTCTCTACAAAACTTACTAGTATTTCATCCAGTAAGGATATTACCCCTTCTCTCATCAACTCCTCTTGCATAAACTATGAACCAATGATAAGGCCAAGATTGCTAAGATTTTCATTTTAAAATCCCTCATACGTGCTTTTTGTACTGTGGAATATAATTTTGAAAAATCGATTAATCATTTCAAGTATCATTTTTCAGCCGATTGGAAAAAAAAATTGTCAGACAATTAAAAATTTAGAAAGCTTACATATCAGGCTCTATTCATAAAAGTCATTGCATTTGTGTGATATCGTGTAGGTAATTATCTCCGTTGGTGGTTTTGTACAATATGCGATTCAAATTTGCACTTTGGATTGTTAAATCTTTGTACCAAATTTCATCCATTTGGTTCTTAATATTTCGTAGTTATCATTTTCATTAGTAAACGTACGGCCACTCAGGTATACAGATTTCCAGGGGATGGATTTCTATCAAAATCTGATTTTAAAAAGTACAAATTTGGTGTACTTTTTTAAGTTATTTTGAGCAAGTGAGTTTACATATATAGTGATAGAGAGACAGTCATGATTTTAATCATATTTTTTTACTCAAGGACTTCTGAATAGTGGGGATTCTTTAACGTCTCGAATTAGAAATTTTTTACCATTACAGTTCTTTATCCTCGTTTTCTTCATATGTGATGAAGTAATGTATCAACATTTATATAAATCAAACTAAGAAAAGATTGTTCAAAGATGCTGAAACACATGAGCTATTAGTCAACGTCCAGATTCTTACAGAGATGTAGTGAAATCCGTGCATTTACTAATAAACTACAAAACTATTAGTCCAATAACCATCTGAAACAAAGCTTTTCATCAAAGGGAACACACTTAAAAGTAACATGTAAAATTCCATATATATATATATATGAACAGAAAGAAGTACAAACAGGTTCGCATTAACACTAAAGTCACAAAATAATAGCATCTAAATTTGTATTTCGGGTCCTATTCAAAAGATAGAAATAATAGATTAGTTTTGGGTGCAGCAAACTTGCTTAGTAAGCCAGGAAATAACTGGATAAAGACCACTGGAAACATTTTGAGCATATAATTGTTTTGAAGTGCAATACATGGATCATTGTATTTCAGAAATCGTAATAATTAAGATTTCTTGCTTCCCAATTATAAATTTGTAGTGAGATTCAGTAGACGCAAGATTGTATGGTCTAGTGAAAATACGATTTTCCGTAATAAATTGAAAGAATATCTTGCATTGACAAAGTATTTTTAGTCCTAGGTATATAAACTCCATGTGTGACCACAAAGCTTACAGATGAAAGTCTGTTCACAATTGATTGCAGAATAATATAAATAGAATAAGTTGTAGTTTAGTTTAGTTATATTAACGTCCCGTTGTAAAACAACACTAGGGCTGTTTGGGGAGGGATATCATCATTTTGAACCGTGGTCTAATGACGAGGACGACACTTGAAATAGCACCCCTCTGTCCACATCAGTGGGAAGACGTTTAGCCTGATAGACTTAATATGCAAGAGATCCCCTCACATGATGGTTCTTCGGTGGAATCGAGTCTAGAACCTGAAAACCCTCTGGTCCTGATGTCGAGAATTTACCATCAGGCCACCACGACCTTGAATAAATTTCAAATATAAGGACATAGGCAGAAATGCAAAAAATAAGGAAACAAAATTGCTTACATACTAACAGAAACATGCAGTAAATGATGTAAAAGAATTGAAAACGCATGATCAAATAATAAAAAAAAATATTCAAGATACAGATACAAAAGTATATATGCAAATATATGTAGGCAAATACATTGAAATAAAGTTTTAATAAAACGGGAGAAAATACTGTTAATGTATGTACAAAAGGAAATGGAAGATTATTTACCCTACATAAAGGCAGATAAATGATGTTACCAAGATGTATCCTTCTTTAGAAGGCACTACATGAGTTAACGTCTTTCCAGGATAAATTTGGTGCATTCAATCATCAAATGCTTGGCATCCTGGACTGCACCACTTTGGCACAAACATCTAACAGTTGGCGACAAATTGAATCGTTTTAAACACACTTTAAAGTTTCCATGGCCAGCCAAAAACTGGATGAGCTTAAAATTTGATTCAAAGTAGTGAGACTTTAGGCGTCTCTGTATGAATGGAATGAATTCCCTAGTAAGCTGCGCATTAGTTGATGTGTGAATACATTCTTTAAACAAGATTTCGGAATGCTCATAGGATTGAAATTAACTAGTTTTATCTCTTCTTTGGCAAACCAGTCGGATTGTTCATTGCCATAGATTCATGTATGATTGACAAAGTATTGCAAGTGGATATTTAAAGAAATTCGCCTACGTGCTGTGTATGCACGCAACAAAAATTATCACTTGTATGTCGTTCATTTTAATCTCTTTTCAAACTTAAAATCTGACATTAAATCCTTTTATAATCTTATATTTCTGCTCAAAAATTATGAATTATTCATAAACACATCAAGTGCTCTATAGATTATTAACTCTTCCTCTTCTTGAATACAGCCGACCACCTCGCCACCACTGAACGTTGCAGTATCGGCAGGAAGATTATTAACTCTATCAATAAGATGACAAATTACAAAAAAAAGTTTCATTAAATTATATAATAAGAAAGGTACACCATTTAAGCATATATAATACATTGAAATAATTAGCATACAAACATAAGAAATTTGTTTACTTCAAAGGTTTTATTTGTCGAAGGGATTAAATCTGAAGTAAATCGTAATCGAAAATTATATTCAATAGAAATATTTAGAGATTAACTGGCATCTGTATTTCAACACCGTTGTCTCAGTGATTTGTTTTATCCGACATTTGAAATTATTGTTTGAAACGGATTCTTAAGTCCACCGCCCTTTTGCGCATGCGTTGGGATGGGTTTAATTCCTCAAAATAAAGGTGAGAGGAAAGCTGAAAGGAGATGTTTACATTCAAGAATAAAATAAAATCGGATTTATCTTTTAAAATAACTCAGTGAGAAACGACAGGATATTCACATAGAAGTGAAAAAACTAAAAAGTATCTAATAGGGTGAAAATCAAGGTCAAAGAATACAGAAGAATTACGGAAATGAGGTCATCATTTTACGTCCCTCCTCTTAATGAGATAGAATCGTCGAAAAGGGGTTGTCTCAGGATAATGAAACGAACAGTAAGGGAAAAAAGTGGTAAATGTTTGCATTATCTATAACAGTTTGGAAGAAAATTTTTATTATTATTTGTTTATGGACTATTTCCAAAGAAAATGAATAAAATATGCTTTTTGAGATCCTTCTGAAAACATTATTATATATTTCGTAAGAAATCAGAAATAGTGCTTTTTGAGAATAGAATTATATGTTGTTTTATGCGTAATTTATATGAAGGCCATAAAATTTTGGAGAATTACCCTTTAGATTAAATTAACAGAAGACAAATTAATGCGTTAAACTGAGATCTACATCAAAGCATTGCCATTGAATAAATACATCCCCAAATAGTTTATGCCGTACAAAATTAGAGAATAAACTGGATTTCCAAAATCTCTTAAAAAAACTTTTAATAACCCTCTAAAAATATTTTTAACCAAATTCACAATTCTATAAACAATTGATTATTCTTCTTTATAATAATTGATAATGCTTTATCTTTATACAAACTATATTTATTCTTTCTTTTATATTTATATTTTAATTTATTACATAAAATCTTCCTGTCTTATAAGATCAGTAAATAAAATTTAAAAAAATTAAATAGTAATCTACAACTTTTATTTCAATGAAGGAAAAATATTTGCAGATCAGTTGGCACCAGAAAACCATTTTATAAGTTAACAAACTAGACAACATATGTTAGTAACAACTAATTTTTTTATTTCAGATATAAGAACTAAAGATTTGCATTACGTTATGATTACATTTTTATTACTACAACTTCACTTTTTTGATTCAATATATATTATTTTCAAATATAAGTAGTTATGGTGGAAAGATATCAAAATTTTGAGTATATTTTTAAGGAGTTGAAAGTAAAATTATCCTAATAATTTGACTACTGCATTCGACTGTCCCAATGCAAACGATCTGGCCGGTATAGCTCACACATTTATCTCTTTATAATCAGTACTAGTTGTTAACCGGCGCGTTGCTGCCGCAGAAGAAATAATTTAGGAACTATCGTTTGGAATTTGAAATAGTTGTCTTGTTCAATTAAGAGGGTTATTTATTTTCTTGACGGCAATAAATGCATTCATCGAAATTGAAGGATATGTAAAGGAGAAGCATAAATAGTATTTACTCTATTTTTATTATTCGATTCTACAAACAAATATTCAATTTTATAAATAAGATTTGTGTATTCATTTATGTTTGTAAAACTCGGTGTTCTTTCGGAATGGTAATGAAAGAAACTATTTATGGTAATTATCATTAAATGTTTAGTTAAAATTTCAAACATATAGGAATGATTCCCCTACAGCTTGTCGCACGCTCTCTGAAAAAACTTGCATTGCAATTACGTACAATAGCTCCGAAATATTAACGTTTGTCTTGGATTGAGCATCTTTACTGAATCTGTTGTGTCTCCTTGACTAGATATTTGGCTGTTCTACCATGGTTAATACATGCAATCTGAAAATATTAGATAAATATTTCAGATCTATATATAAGATCTAACATGTTTTTTATACTTTAGATGGTTGTATTATACCTATAACATTCGAGTAAGTGCAAGTAATAAGTTGTGCAAGTTATCGCAATCGGATGAAGATTTAGCAGCGTATAAGAGACATACAGACAAGTATTCTTTTTTATTTATATCGATGGATTACTGGGAATTTTTTAGATTATTTATGTAAAAATTGTATCATCTATAAAAAATGCCGGTTAATTATTATTTTAAAATAGCATATACATTATTTGAGTAGTACACTCTTCCAATTTAAATGGTTTTCAAATGATGAAGACTACATTTGAAGCTGCATCCATTCAAGTTCCTACATTTCCACCCAAAGAAGAAATTTTAAACCATAACGAATTTTAAGAGACGCAAGCTTTCTATGGCACTGAATCAGTAACAGATTGATTCTTCGATCTATAGATCTCGATTCTAAAGATTCTGCTACCAATACAAGACGGGTTTGAATTATTTCTATTCTTATTCCTGTAAGAATTGATCAATTTATAAATTAATTTAAAATTTAATCAATATAATATTTGAACACAATTATAAATAATCTTACTTTAAAAGTACTGAATCATTTTTGTAAAGAAACTACATTTTAAGTATCATTATCAATGCCTCAAAAAAGAAATGGGGTCGTTTAGTTTAAACCTTAAGGAAATTTGGAAGCTCTTTATCTTAATTGCGATAATCTTGATTGGATAATAATAATCAAGATTTATGATAAATGCATATAATATCTTAAGATACATAAATATAATATCATTTTAACAAAATTATATGATTATAATAAATGTACTGAATCTTTTTTGTAAACATACATTTTTAATATTACCATATTAAAAATGTATTTATTATAATAAATGAATGTATTAGGTATACATTTATTATATTATATGCTTATAAATAATCTTACTTTAAATATACTGAATAATTTTTGTAAACAAATTAGATTTTTAATAAAACTAACAAGGCCTCAAATAAGAAATGGAGTCATTTAGTTTGAAACTTAAGCAAATTTGAAAGGTACTTATCGGAATTGCGATAATCTTGATTCGGTAATTGCAATCGAGATTTATGATACACAAAATAAATAAGTATTACGACGCTCTGAAAGTTATTAAAATATATTGTTACAGATATCCTATCCATCGGATTCGATTTGTAATGAGTGTATGCTGTAAGAAACACAATGAACATTACTTTAGAAGAAAAACCACGACATTTATTTACACGAAGTCAAGACTAAACAAGCACGACAAATATTTGCAACCGAAACGAGCACACAACAACAGTAACGCTTTATGGTAGACAGTAGCCCACAGTAAAAACAGTAGAAACAACGTCCACAGTTCACAAAACAGTACATGATTCAGAAGGAGAGAGGAACCCCGGAGTTTCGCTGCTCGGTCTCTCCAGACGGCTGAAATACTCCTCTGTCTCTTCTCGCTCTAGTGGCCAATTCCGACTATATTACTCATGACGATTCAACACAGTTTGAGAATGACCACCTATTATAGTTCTCCGGAGGTGGGCTAGAAGCTTCTGGGGAAATCAGGACGTATCTGGAGGTATCTCAGTTTCCAATGAACGGATCGATAAAAGATTTGAGGATTATCCTTTTTTTCGCCAAATATATCGCCAAGTCTCCAAATGATTGTCCAGTTTGTGGCTAAGGTCTGGGTTCATTGATACAACTGGCAGCATCTAGTATAAATTACTGTAAATCATTCTTTCTTTAGATGACACTATATATGATAGGAAGCAAAATTATAACAATATTAATAGTTTTCTTACTAATAAATAATATTATAAAGAATTGCAATAAAGTTTAAAATCTGCTGTAAAATGTCTATTTTTTCTCTCGCACTGATTTTATGGGGAAAATGATTTTATGGTCTGGTGGTAAGGTCTCGACTTCGAAAACTGAGGGTTCTACATTCTAGGCTCAATTCAACCGAAGCACCACCGTGTAATAGGGACGGGTTCAAAACGTCCTCCTCTTCCATGTGTGATGTGGAAGTTTGGAGAAAAAAGTGCATACTCAGGTGTCGTCGTTCAAATTACGAGGTATGTCCCCAAATAGCCCTAGCGTCGCTTTAAACGCTGATATAACTAAACTGAACTCAGCACGTGCGGTCACCAAATTTGACCAGGAAAAAGAGGTATTTTACCAAATTCAGCTGTAGCTTATGGAACTGACTCTGACAAACATTTGCATTGATTAGTTATTTTTTATTCTCTTGGATAGATTTTATGTTTTCCCTTATCGCAAACAAATACTTATCCGCCCATACCTTAATATAGCATCCGTTTGAAAAGAGATAATGTTTTGAATTTTATAACGATATATATATGTGTGTGTGTGTATTGCTGTAACATTTTCCCTTTCTGTAATATTTCCATTTTAATAAAGAATTTCATAATACTTTTCCTTATTAAATATAATTTTCTGAAAGGAAATCCTTTAATTCCCTTGTAGCATCCCGTTAGTGTGGCGGGGAAATTTGGAGAGAAGAGTGAAGAAGACCTTAGGTGTTGTCCTCACCATCTGACCACGGTTCAAAGTGACGAGGTCAGTGCAAGCTCTAAAAAGGAAGTAAAAGTTTAGAGATTAAAATTATAGAAAAAATGGAGATAATAATCAAATTTGATAAGGCATGAAAAAACTTCTTAATTAAAATTTATCTTTCTCTACGTCATCTGAAATAAAGATCAAAGAAAGCATGTGTGTTGTCTTTAATTCTTAAAACTATAGTCTTCTATTTTTCAATGTGAAACTAAAGTTGTATTTGTTACTGTTTTCTATTTCTCTCCCCTTGAATCTGAATAGTCAAGCATACTTCAAATTTAGCCGCTAGGTGGCACTTTAAGGGATCTGCGGGGAATCATTTTATAGTTATCTAAACATCAATTTTATGAAGATAACTATAAAGATTTTGACATTAAAACGGATACACAGTGTTTTAAATATCCTCGTATAGAGTAGGAAAATTTTTAAAAAAACACATTCAATTCCACCTTTATAAATATTATTCGTATCCCTTTAATAATTAAAAAAATATTAATTCAAAATTCTACAAATTAATGAAATCAAAATTATGCAATTAAATCTTAAATACGTAAACTAAAATTAAGTTATAAAAAATACAATTGACAAAAAAATTATGTAATTAATTTACAAATGTTATTAAAATGCTAATTACCACGAAATGCCATTAAATTCAGTCAATTATTTTTGCACACTGTATGCCTTTTAACCTCTTATGATGCACAAATAAAAGTGAAATTATCAATGAAATAATAATTATGCTTATTCAAAACCAATTATCTTTTCTCATTTCTCTAAACGATTTGTTTTTCTATCGATAAAAATTACGCTATTCAGAAAAAAGTATTTAATCGCATTTTAAAGTAAATCTCACTATAGGAATTTGAAATTATCCGAGTACGTTAAAAACACCGGTTATCTAGCACCTTGGCGATTATTATTATTATTATTGTTGTTTGTAGTTTAGAATTTCCTCTTTCCGAAACAATTTGTCTTTTCTAAGAGAAGGAAGGCCTCACCTGTCATCCAGGTTCACTTATTTTTCAGCTAAAATTTGTATTAGATTTCAATTTTCTAGAAACTTTCATTTAAATACAAGTTCTCAACCTTTAACACAATATCTCAAAAACTAATCGAGGTATTGACGTACAAATTTCAGTGTGTGTTTTAAATAATATGGAAAATGAAATGAACCAAAATTTTTATTGTTGGGGAAATATTTTTTTCATTTACAGACGTTTTAAGAAAAATTAAGTTGTGATTTAAGGGGAAAAATGCATGTATACGTATATTTTTACCCATAACATCTTTGCATCACAAGATTTTTCTTAGGTTTTTGTCCATTTCATTCATCATCGTATTCTATAACGTGTGCAAAGAAAAATACGATTGCTGTATTACCATTTTGTGTAGAGTGTTAACAGTTTTGGTCAAATATCTCTAAAATTTACTACACATTTTCCTATTTCTCAAAATATATTACAATTTCAAATAGTTTTTTTTTTGTATTTATCGTATTTATAATTGACAATACATCTAAAAACCATAAATAATTTTTTAAAATCCAATTTTTAAAAATTATTCCTTTGAATATAGCCGGATACCTTAACTTTTTAAAAAAATAATTATAACTTTAATAACACTGAAATAGGAAGAGAAAATTATAAGCATTTCGATGCATTCAAAAATTTCGAATCACTTCCACAATCTCAGATTTTCAGTATCTTCTCCTAACTTGAATTTTACTGGAAGAAATGAAATTCTGGCGAATCGCGATAAGCTGGTAAACAAGTAGCGAGGCGACAAAAACATTATTCGTCCGAGACGCGTTCCCCTGACTCCATTAAACTTGTTTATCCCACACTCCCCTCGAGAAAGAAAGTCTCAGTGTTAAAAGTTTGAGTTTAGGAATAAGAAACTTTGAAGGAGAAACTTTCTGAAGAAAATTTAGAGCATGTAAGAATTAATAAAAGTTAAGTAGTTTCAAGGAATTTCGAGTTATTTAAAACTAGTATGTGTAATAAATGTATGCATAAAATACAAATAATTTTACGTTTAATTATTTTAGACAATTTTATTTCATAATGAAGATAAGTGTTGCAAAATTCTTTGTGCAGAATGGAAATATGACAGCAAAAAATAAAAATATTGCTACAAAAAATGGAAATATTGCAGCAAAATATTGAAATATTAGGGTAAAAAATGGAAACATTACAGCAAAAAATAGAAATATTACATAAAAAAATGGAAATATTGCAGCAAAAAATGGAAATATTTCAGTAAAAAAATGGAAATATTACAGCACAAATGGAAATATTTAATATTTCCATTTATTATTCCGTGCAACAATATGTATCATTTTAAAATTCAAAACATTTATCTCTTTCTGAAATTTTCAAACGGTTGCCATATTAAGGCATTTGCGGATAAGTGTATATTTTCGATACGTGAAAATACAAAATAACCCAAGAAAACAAAAATAACAATTCATTGCAAATGTTTATCAAACAGGACCTGTTCCCTAAACTGCGGTTGAATTTAGCAAAATCCATCTTTCTCCAGGCCAAATTTGGCGACCGGAAGCGCTGAGTAGAGTCTGGTTAAGTTATACTAACTTAGCGTTTAAAGCAACACAAAGGTTATTTGGGGACATACATCGTCATTTTGAACCACTGTCAGATGACGATCAAGATCCTGCACTTCCACTCCTTTCTTCAAACGTCGACACCACATTAGCAGGAGGCGGATGCTTGGCTCCCAAAGTGTACTTGCTTCTCATCCACTTACACGACGGTTCTCCGATGGAATCGAGGCTCGAACCTGAAACCTACCACTTCCGAACCCGATATCTTACCACAGGGCCACTGTGGCCCACCTCAAGCATTGAATTCTCAAGTGCAGATGAATGGAAGCAATGGTAAAGTCGACAACAAACTGAGGAATCTTAAATTTATGAAAGAGTCACGGGTTCATAGAATACTTTAAACAGGTAAAAAGGAACACGAATGCTCTTGCACTTTGTCTTTTGAGCGTTTCCATTCAATTCGATGGGTGGTATTGACAAAATAGCTGAAGTGCATACATTGGCATCATTCTGCCACATGTACTCTACGGCCATGATGCATTCTTCTCTACTTCACGAAGATACGTAGTACCCTGAAAAGCATGCCTTTATTGGAACTTGTTGGTGCCTATGCGAGAGTCTTTGTAAGTAACTCTGAGTATTCTTCCATTAGGCTTTGCCAGTTAAGTGCTTTCGACTTGCATACATGTGAACTCAATTATCACTTTTATAAAATCGATGCGTAATCTTGTCTACTTTATTGTGACTTTTTTTGTTTGCCAAATTTACGTTGCAACCATTATATTGCACTCAATACGTATATAAAATATGTATAAAAATTAATCTTCAGTTAATGGTTTCTGGCACTTAAAAACTTACCGTCGCTGTATGTTGCATACACTGAAGGAAGATGCCACAGTCATGTGTATTACATTTGGTAGGTCAAATTACGGAAGGCTACAGGATCTCTATATCAGGCCTCTTGTAGATTTTCATACTCTTCTATTTGTAACAGATGAATCAAATATGGAGGATAATTAAATACACCATTTCTATTTATCAGAAAGTCAGGTTCCTAAAGCAGACGTAAACCCTTTTTAGTCATAAAAATATCAATAGAATTCCGCAATTTATCCCCAAATGCGTCTTGCAATTGATTGTAATAATGTGCGAATTTAATTTTTGAATTTTAGAGGTATATTTTTTTTATCTTTCTACTCTACTGAAGCTGACGCCTCTTCGATATATGATGTCGATTTATTATGAAACAAAGATTCCTTTGAAAGCAACACTATTTCAGGTAGAAACGAGTGAAGTTTTTTTTCTCTGAAGATCTATGACGCACCTTACTGACAATTTACTAAACAAGAGGAATGTATTGTAACAAAGTTCTATTTCGAAACAAAAATGATTTACAATATAAACGGAAATTCGATACATCTTTTTAAAACTGATTATTTCAGGTAGAAACGATTGAAGGTGTTTTTCCTGCAAAGATCTATGATGCACCTTACTGACAGTTTACTGATCAAAAGGAATGTATTGTAACAAAGATATGTTTCGAAATAAAAATGATTTACAATACAAACATAAATTTGATACATTTCTCTAAACTGACTTAGTTTGTTCTTCTGTAGTTATGAAAAGTTAAATTTTAAAATGTAAGAACTAAGACACAATAATTTGCTTTGAACAAGCTCATAATCGGAACTTCAGCTGAAAGCATCCATGGTGGTATCATATTAAGCTAGTAACTGCCACTAAACATTGGTGATCACTTTTGTCTTGCGGATATGTTACGCGACAGCAAATTGCAAGGTCGTGAGTTCGATCCTTGGTGGAATTCAACCTCCACATTGGCACAATTCCAGTCAATACTATCGCCACACATCCACTTTTTGGATTCTTTTTACTTCTGAATTTCTTGAAACTGTTATTTTTGAGACACGACGAACTAACATCACTCTTGATTTCAGGGTCGGCAATTCACTAAATATCCATTGTTCAAGACGCCCCTTAAATCTCTCTCTCTTCATCTGATACCTATAATAAAATGAAGAATTTCGTTCCAGAATAATCTTGCCGTAATTTAGACGGAAAATGTATATAACTATACAAAAGCTGTTTCGTTTTTTTTATGTTAGAAATTCTGAGAAAACAGCCATTTACTGTTCATGGGAATATATGCATTGAATACCTCGAATACTCGAAAAAAATTTTAACGAATTACTGCTCATTGCTAATTGTGAAAAGTAAAATATTCAATTTATGAATAAGTATTGTAAAATTATCCTTAAGGTATCCGACTACGTGAAAAACGTTAGTTATCGACCATATCGGCAAATTTTTACAATTGTTATTGCTGACCTATCATCAGAGTCACAAATTTTTAGGCTAACATATGTCTTTAAATGCAATTTTCTCAAAACTTCTATTTTCCTAACAATTCTCCACCGTTCACATGATATCAAAAAACTAATTGAGGTATTAAAATAAAAATTTCAGCCCGTGTTTTTAAATAATATGTTCAATGTAATGAGTTTTATTGTGGGTGAAATACTTTTTTCATTTAGAGGTGTTTTTAGAAAAATTAAGTTGTGAATTCATGGAGGAGAAAATCTATACATACATATATTTTTACCCATCTCTTCTTTGCATCTCAATTTTTTAAAGACTTTCGTTCATTACACTCTATAACTTGAGTACAACGAAAAATTGGATTGCTGCATTACAATTTTGAGTAGAGTGTTAACCGGTTTGGTTAAATTCCGTCAAATATTTCAATAAAGAAAGCAATGGGATATTATTTCAATTATTTTTTTAATTATAAGATTTTTATAATCAGTTTATTAAAATGATTTCTCGTATTTAATTAAAAGAAAATATTGAAATAACATGGTGTCCTTGGAATCGGTATGCACTGAAATACTTGCAAAATAGTTGCATGCTTAACGCTTTAAATACAGTATAACAATGCTGGTTTATTTTATGGACAATAAAGCACGGATATTTCGGTCAAGACCACAAAGTTGAAAATCCTTTAAACTCAGAGGATTCTTGGATTATGATATTTAATCGTCTTATATGTTTATAAATATTAAATCTATCTAGAAAGAAACCGAAATTTAAAATCAACTTCGTTATAATGGCTCATTAAGTAGCATTGAAATTGAGTTCATACCAGCAACTTTTTGTCTTTATTTTACAAAAAAACTAAGGGCGTGAATGTGCCTAAAATATTCTGCTGATGATTAGGTGTATGTCGAAAGTGGCGTTACGCCTGTGAAAAGCTTATAATTAAAATTTAAAAAAAATAGAATTTAAATAACTATCAAAAGACTCGCTATTCAAACATAGCATTCCTATGCAAATATAGAAGATGCAAAAGAAGCTAAAGGCAGAACTAAAGAAAAATATTGAAATGAAATAAAGAGGTTGCAGTCAATAGAATAAGTGAAGGAGGTGTAAGTGGTTCAAGTGGAAGAGCCTACGTAATATTCCCTTGTAAAAGTATAATAAAGTAATTTGTAAATAATAAAATGTGTCAAAAATAGGCAGTTTAACTTCGAAGGCAGAAAAATAAATATAAGATAAAAAATAAAAAATAAAGTGAAAGACAAATAAAACAATAGGAAAAATTAAAAAAAACGGAAAAATAAAATATTAATATATCTGCATTTATATTATAAATGTGATAGTTTGGATGGATGGATGTTTGTTACTCAAACACAGCAGAATGGCAGAACGGAACTGGATGAAATTTAGCACAAAGCTAGAGTAGAGTCAGGAATAGAACATGGACTACTATTTATTCCTGTTTTCAGTGGTACATTTTTTTTATTCATTAAAAACTAACTTTCGCGCCGAAAAGCTGAGGCCAAATCCCGCCAAAGATAAGAAAGGCTCCAGTTTTTTTTTCTCCAACAGAGTTGAAGTTACGCTTACCAGAATTTCGGTCGATTATTTCAAACGATTCTGTATATGTTCTTAGTGTTTGATGTATTTAAAATCAAGCGTTGTGAATGAATCGATCTTTCGGATTCGTTCTGAAGTACTTTTTAATGAAAAGAAAACAGAAGCAAGGAAATAAAAATTCCTAATCTGCATTGCGTTACCCCAGCTCACGTAGGAAAGTCAGACATGGGCGTTACTTTAACTAAAACTCGCGCGTGATTGTAGCAACTGTATTTTCATTTAAATTGAAAGTTTAAAAATTATGCATGAAATATTGTTGTAGCTATCTCAAGCTCAATCCAGAAATAAAATGGATTTGACCTCATTTTAAAGAAATAGAGACATGATTTGCTGTTCAATTTTATTTTTGGTGTGCAATGTAAATATTTTTTTTTACTTTAGTTGTGTGTTTTTGTTATTAAATTATATTTATGTTGTATATTTTTCGTATATGCTTACACTTTTAAATGTACCCTTTTTAGTTTAAGTTACGTTTAAATAAGTTTATTATTTTATTTGTCATTATTTGATATTTTTTTCATACATATACATCAAAACTTCCATGCGAACAGAGTCGTGGGTAACAGTTTGTAAATAATAAATAATAAATAAATATTATTAAATAAATAAACATGAACAAAAAATAATATGCATTGACTCGGACTAAATTTGAACCCATTATTGGAACAAAAAATCTAGATAAAGTGTCCTTTCTGCAATTTTTCTTTTCTTATATACGCATAATATTGTCCACTTTTAGCAGTGCTTTAGTTTCTCAGTGCATACTTTGAAGAAAGGCCATGGTTAAGTCCATTTAAAGTTTGAAATTTGTGCCTAAAATATACACGGTTTTTATTTATATTTTGAAAATGGAAAAGTATAGATTGAATGTAAAATTGCGCATAGAACTGACAAACTCCTCCTCTACAGCAATGGAAGTTATAGAAAATAATCTTTCTAACTTTCTTACTGTTATTAATGAAACTGATATTTGAAATCAGGCGAATTCTCGACAAATAAGAGCAAAAAACTAAGTGAACTTCCTTGTCAACAAATTAGAATGCGAGAAACCGCATTGTATAACTAAATGATCATCTTAGTGCTGAAGATTTGGGCCTCACCAAAACCTTTTGTCAAGTGATTTTGATACTCTGCAGATTCATCACTGATTTGATCAAATTTCTGTTCTTTATCTTGTTTTATGATAAAAATATTAACTGTTTTAAAGGAGTTTTTGAGTCATTTAGATGTGGTTTAAGCACATGCCTTAACTCACTGGATTTACTATACGAGCTTTGTTTTGTTACTGAAGTTGAAATCTCTTTAAAAATTGTGGATTTAAAACAATACGAAAGATTCGCCATAAAAATTAGAGTAGTTACAATAAAATGTTTCCAAATCTTCAGAGATTATTGATATGCAACATGAATAGTAGTGAATGAAAGCTATTTTAAAAACACAAGACGTGTCGAAAGTTGATTCAAAGAATCAATAATTTAATTTTAATTTTCAATTTTTTATAGAGAGGCTATGTATATCCAAATTTCCATAAAAGAAATTTAAATCCGATCATTTCGATTTTTCAAAAGATTTCCAAAATTAGGAGTATTAATTTAAATTTAGTAAATATATTTAATTATTGAAAAGTGTGTTTATAAATTGTAGAAACTGACAACGGTGACTGTATCTGTCTCAAACACGTATATTAATTACATACTGCTTATCTAATAATAAAATGCATCTCATTCAATAAAGTTTGAATTAAAAGAAAATACAACACTGAATTTTCATATAAAATACTTTTTGAGAAAAGAAATTTAAATTTTTTAAATGGCTTTCTTGCATAAATAAATGCTGAAAACCTTTCTAACTGCCAGTGGCATGTTTCATTGTACTAGCATAATTAGGTGATTAATTAGCTCTTAAATATTTTTATTAGTTCAAACCTAACAATAATGATATTTTAGTTTTTGTATAATGTAAGAATATATCTATAATTTTCTACTCAAATGTTCTTGCTATAAGATTCGTCAGAATGACATCTATATAAATAAAAATGAGTGTTAGTCTGTATAACTCTTATGCGCTGTCGTACCTCTCATCCGATTTCGATAAAACTTTGACTACTTATTGATTACAATTACGGGATATCTATAGGCATAATACAATTATCTGAAGGAAAAAAAAATATTTTCAGATCAATTTACTGCATCTATTAACCATTTATTAACCATCAAATAACTCGCCAAGGGGACATAACAGATTCAGTAGAAATACTAAATTCAAGCCAGACGTTCATATTTCGCAGCTGTTGTACGTAAATGCAATGCAAGTCTTTATTTCAGGTCATAGTTTTGTTAGGGAGTGTGCGAGAAAGTTTTAGGGGATCCAATCCTATATGTTTGAAATTTTAACTAAACATTTCATAAAGTTTTAGTCTTTTTTGCAATAACTTTTGAAAATATTATATGAAAAATAATTTTGCACCATCTGAGTTTTCAAAAAAATTATCTTTTCAACTATATTAAGGATTTTAGAGTATAAATATATTTTCTATGCTTAATCCATTTTAAAAGAAAATATTTTAATCACATTTTATAAACTAAATTTGAGAATTCTGAGCAAATATTAAACGAGTGACGAGATACCATAAATAGTTTCTTTCATTACCAATCTGTTAGAAAACCATGCTTTTCAATTCTAAAAAAATACACAAAAATACTTAAAAAGGAATATTTGTTGGTAGGATGGAATAATAAAAATAGAATCAATACTAATAAGGCTTCTTATATATAACTCAATTTTAATGAATGTATTCATTTCCGATGTGAAAATAAGTATCATTCTTAACTAAACAAGATAACTATTTCAAATTCGAATTTTTTTTTCTTCTGCGTCAGCAACGCGCCTTGTACCAGATAGTTCTTTGTAAATCTGAGCCTGAAACTAAAGAAGCTAGTCTTTATCAGTTTTTTAGCTATTAGCCATCAGGAAAAAGCTAAATAAGTTTACGTTATCTCTCTAGCAAGAATAAAAGAAGACATTATAGGTCCATCCCAAAGAAGAAAAGAATTCATTTACGCTTCTTGCAATTCTTCTGATAATATTAGTTGGAATGTCTTATGTAAGAAAGTTAGAAAATCGGTTCTTTTAACTAAAAGAAGCCTTATCACTAAGCGTTTGAATGAACAGAGAAATTTATGCAAAAACGGCACAGATTTGGAGAATTGCCCTTAAGTGTACAAAGGTAGAAAAAATTAAAGTCTGAAAATAGGGTCCAAATCATTTTTTTCTAGATATTCGACTACGTTCAAAAGAACTTTTTTTGAAAAATTAGATTTAAAATGTAAAAAATTGGATTATAGATTATAGATGTATTGTCAATTATAATAAAAATAGAATACAATCATTTGAAAATATAATGTATTTTTAGAAATAGGATAGTTTGTGGTAATTTTTAACGAAATTTAACCATAACGGTTAACACTCTGCACGGAACTGTAATGCTCCATTATATTTTTCTTTGTACATAAATTGTAGAATATAAAGGTGAATGTAATGAGCCAAAATCTAAGAAAAATGTTGAGATGCAACGATATAATGGGTAAAAATACACGCATATATACATTTCTTCCATTAAATCCCAACTTTTTTTAAAAATTTCTAAAAACACCTATAAATGAAAAAATATTTCACCGACAATGAAACTTTTGGTCCATTTCATTGTCCCTATTATTTAAAACAGACGTTGATATTTGTATGTAAATACTTCGGTTTTCGAGATATCTTGTTAACGGAGGAGAATTTTTATAAAAATTAAACTTTTGAGAGAATTGAAGTTGAAGACAAATTTTAGCTGATAAATATGTTTTGCTTAAAATACCCCTGAATGATAAGTCAGACCTTCCTTTTACTAGAAAACATGAACTTTTGGAAAGAGTAAAATCTGAACAAGAAGAAATATAAATTTTAAAAAAATTCTCCAATGTGATCGATAACCAGTGCTTTCAACGTAGTCGGATGCCTTAAATAAGAGTTTTTAAGAAAGTTGATGATGCAAAGAATCCATTTAAGAATAGGTTTCTGGATTTCTTGCTAGTTTTTCTACACAGTTTTGTTCATTTACTGAACACATTCTATCAAAGTATTTATCCCTCTTTGAGCCACTTAACTTGGAAAATATATTTTTAAGCATTAGAAGTTTCATTTAAGCTTGCTTGCATTGTTTTTCATAATACGAATTTTTAGAATTGATACTATCTGCAGTAAAACTTACTTATAAAATACTATTCACAACGATAAACTGTCTATAAAGATATTCTTCTTGAACATAGTTACTCAAAGCTAGTATAATCTTTGAGGAAAGCATAATATCCCTTTAGATATACCTGTTTTGCAATAATAATGCTTCCTCTTTAGAATACTGTTAGTGCATATTACCCAGTTTCTTTTCAATTGAGATTGGCACCTTATGTTAGAAATTTATGATAACAGAGGATCGATGTCTGTCCCTGCATTGAAGCACTGAAACGTTTGTTAATTTGACCCTTTTTAAAATTAAAGTATCAAGAAAAGGGGTAAGTGAATAGTACAGTTATTTGCTTCCTGTAGAATATACAACATGCAAATCGGAGACTATCAATTTTTAAAATATCAACTCTTGATCATTCATTTTCGTACATTGTCGATTATGACCTAAATAAACCATTTACTTCAACGACATATAAACATGAAATTTGTCTTTATTAGAAACTAGCCGCCTTTGGAGACCAGCTGGTTCACCAATCTTACTGTGCTTTAAATTATCTGTTAAATACTTTATGTAAAGTCATTGTCAATTAAATACTTTATGTTACTTGTCTTTTAATAGCAAATTATTTAGTTATAAAAAATTATACTCTACGAATAAAAAATACTTCATAAAAAATATTTATAAGGCTCTAAATCTGATAGTCATATGATTCACTCAAGCAATTATAAAGGCCTTAAGCCCATAATTTACTATATGTCTCTCTTATTATCTATCAGCTTTCTCAAAATTTCAACTTTAAATTTATGTGGAACGGAATAAACTGTAAATTGGTACATTTTTTTTTACCAAAACCAAGTACTTAAAAAAATATACATTAGTAAAAAAATAGCCATAACAAACAACTGAAAGATTGCAATAATTTATGCAATATTTCAAGAATTATCCTTCAAAAATGTCTTAGATTAATCATTAAGTTCAGGTTTCAGTTTTAATTTTAAAAGGATTTTATTGATACGAATAATAATATTTTATTTTATTGTGGTCTATAAACATAATTAAAAAAATTATTAAGTCTAAATTTAATATATTATTTAGTTATAAAAATTTATACTCTACGAAATGTTCTTGACACTTCAACTTTCAAATAAATAAATGAAGGTTTCTTTCTTCTGCTATCAAATTTCATCGAATCATGAAGTTTTGAATGGAAGTGTTTTGAACATACAACATTTTCATTCTTAGGTCAGTCAGTCTTCAGAAATCCGGGACGTTGATTATCGTCTTTGGAATGGTCGATGAACTGATTAAATATTATCCGATTTTATTGAATAGTGATCATCAAATATTCATAAATCAGTCAGTTTTAGAGGCTTTGATTGAATTTATCTCTTTTAATTTAAAAACTAAGCCCTCTTCATTTATTAAAGAATTTATAGATTCATCTTACATACTATGTACTTTTTTATTTCATTTAGACCCTTTTTATAGATGCATTTCTATTATTAAAGTTTTACAAATTAGCCGTTGGATCTAGAAATGAAAACATTATTTATATTGAATCAGGTTTGTCTTAAATAAAGCTGATTTATTTAAATAATAATACAGTAAAAGTCACAAAACGTTTTCTTTGCATTTTCTTTTTAGAAAAAAAAAACATTTCATGAAGACACGTACTGAAAATTATATTTGTATACGTTTAATTTGCAATCATATTTATTTTTTAATTTGAGTTTTTGTTAATCTGAGAGCAACATATTTATAAAAACATAATTTTTCCTCTCTCACTTGTAACGTGCTCGTGCAGATTAAATTTTATTGTTTTGTTCGAAATGTATTGTTGAAAAATATAGTTAAATATATTTCGTCAAAAAATAGAAGTTTAAGTTATGTAATAAAATACTGATATCATTAGGACAGTAATTTTTTATCTTTACTTTGATGTAAATAATCATTTGTGCGATAATAATTTCGAAAGTTATAGCGGAAAAATGATGAAATTCCGCTTAATTTTTTAATATTTAAAATTCTAATTAAAAATTCGGAAAAAATCACTCTGAGGTGCACATTCCCGACTTCCAAGTTATACGTGTACCGAATTTGGTAGCTGTAGATCCAACGGTCTGGCCTGTAGAGCGCCAATACACAAACATACATTGAGCTTTATTATAAGTATGTATTACAAGAATCCTCGATGTAAGGAATCTATGTGATGCTTATGCGATGCTTAGACATCTATTTAAATAAACACGAATGTTTGTCAGTATGTCTCTTATGCCTTCCTAAACCGTTCATCGGACTGCAATGAAACTTGGTCATCTTATTGCTTACACCTACGGGATGATTATAGAAATAGTACAATTATCTAAAATTTAAAAAACGGATTCTGTAGAAATGTTAAATCCATGTGAAAAGTTTATATTCGTAGCCATGGTGCATAAATGTCATGCAAATCATTCTCAGAGGTAACAACTTTATGACAGATGATGAGGGGAAGTTTCGTGGAGACCAACTATGGAGGGAATTTAAATTTTAATTAAATTTTAGCGTTTTTCGCAGTAATGACCAAAAAAAAAAGTACGAAGAAATTTGCACCATTCTAATTGTGACAAGCAACGCGCCGGGTACCAACAAATTCTCTATCAGAACCACTGTCTAATTATTGTTTAAAGGGCGATTGAAGATTACCTTACTCTCCAAGTGGTCTTTGTCGAACTCTGCTTTGAATAAATACATAAGAAACCATTGATTTCGAATTGAGCAGGCATTCCTTGAAGTTCATTTTTTATGTGATGGTCAAGTCTAAAGCATGGTTATTTAAAGAAAAATTCAAGTACCAGAAGCATGTTGATGTGGTTAAAAGAATATGGAATTTCTCCATAGATACAACTCTTCTGAAAAGCTAATTTGTGAAATAAAAAAAGAAAAGATGTCAAAATTTTCATAAGAAGCAAAAAAGGACAATAAATAAGAGAAGAAAGATTTAATGGTGAAATAAAGGAAAATTTTGAAAAGAAAGAAAGATTTAAAGAAAGTTAAGAAAGAGAAATATGACAGTAAAATAAGAAAGAGGTTTCATAAATGAAAATATTGACAAGAAAGAAAGATTTAAAGGAGAAAGATGAGAAAGAAAACTGTAAGAAAGATTTAACGGTAAAATAAGAAAAGCTTAAAGGTGTAATAAATGAAAATATTGAAGAAATTACCCTGAGAGGATCCCGCCAGATGGAAAAGTAAAACGTATCCATTAACAGTTAAGGATTTCCGAAAATTTGAGAACATTCACAGTTGTGCTAGGCAACAACGATTATATAAGCTGAAATAAATGGGTTAAATCCTTTCATGAATTTCCTGGCATTGTTTTACGGCTACATTCAAAGGACAATTTTTGAAAAATTGAATTTTTAAAAACTATTTATGATTTTTTGATTTATTGTCAATTATAAACACTATAAATACAAAATTGGTTTAAAATATATTTTGAGAAATACGGTTAACACTCTACACAAAATTGTAATGCAGCAATCTTATTTTTCTTTGCACATAAGTTATAGAATATAATGATGAACAAAATGAACCAAAATTCTAAGAAAAAGTTTTAGATGCGAGGAAGTTATGGGTGCAAATACGCTTATACATGCATTTTTTACATCATAAATTCACAAATTTATTTTTCTCAAAACATTTTTAAATGAAAAAGTATTTCATCTATAACAATAATTTTGGTGTACTTTTATGGAAATTTTTATGTAAGTACCTCTATTAATTTTTGAGATATCTTGTTAACGGCACAGAATTTTTATGGAAATTAAAATTAAAGTTAAAGATAACTTTTAGCTGAAACATTTGATTTCCTTATAATTCCCCTAGATGATAGATTATACCGTCCTTTTTCTAGTAAAATAAAGTGCTTTAGAAAGAGAATAGGCCGTGGATAAGATATTTCTTGAATTGGAAATATCTTAACACATCAAAGGCGGGAGTCGTAGTACTACGATTTGATCCGCGTTACCTAGCATACTTCCTTCAAGACGTCTTAAGATATTTGCAATACTGTATTTATGAAAACCTCTAATTTTTTTCAAGAGATGAGTTAGGAAAATAAAATTCGCATACTAGGAATAATATATTGCATAAATATTTCAAAAGTTCAAAAACTAGATAAAAACATTATTAATCATTTTTTAATCTCAAATCTCACAGAAAAGGCAATTCATCTTGCATAAATCAATTTCCTGTTTAGCTGTAACTAAAAAATAATATTACGGCCGTGGTGACCTGACGGTAAGATCTCTTCTTCTTAACCAGAGGGCTGCAGGTTAAAGACTCATTCCACCAAAGAACCGCATTGTAAGCGTTTCTGGTGCACTCTAATTCCATCGGGGCTAAACGACCTTCCGCTGGTGTGGTGTGGAAGTTTAGTGAGGGGGTGCCAGCTCAAATGTCATTCTTGTTCAAAGTGGTGAGGTCCGCCCCCAAATAGCCCTAGTTTTGCTTCAAAACGGGGTGGTAATATAACTAAACTTGGGAAGAGGAAAGTTCGACAATATACATAACGATTTGTTAATGTGGTCGATAACAAGGGTTTTCAAAGACGTCGCATACCTTAAAACCTTTCCGGATCAATTAAATCAGACCCAGTTAAAGATGCCATATCTTTGAAGCAGAGGGAATTGAAAGGAAAATATTATCCTGATAATGTGTTCAACCAAGATGAAACTGATTTGTTTTATCAGCTCTGGCCAGGTGGAGCAATGTTCTGTAAAAAAAGTAAAAAAAATAATAAAAACTGAAAGAAGGTTGAAATATCTGATGATCTTAAATCCTGAAAACTCCTAGTCATTAATCATCAGAAAGTAGGCTAAACCAAAGAGCTTTACAAATGTCAAAAGTTTACTAGTTTTTATAAAAACTTATTATAAGGTGAATAGGAAGGCTTGAATAACGAAAAAAATTTTCAAAACTTGTTACTTGATATTAATAAAGAGTTGAAAAACACAAAAGAAAGGGCATCTCCCATTTGACAACTTTAAGCCTCCAGGCTTCCAAAAATTAAAAGTGAGGGCGTCCAAATATTCAAATTCAAATTTTTCTACAAGTAAAACAAGCTATCCTTGATTTGCTAAATTGTATCAGGATTTTATGAAAGTATGCCAATTTGTTTCAGCGAAAAAAAAGTCCTCTGACCGTTGTTTAAAATGACGAGGTCCGCGCCAAAATAGCCCTATTGTTGCTTCAAAACGGGACTTTAATGAAGTGACACTGAAGTGACAAAAGTCATGGGATGACTGCTAATATCGTGTCGGTCCTCCTTTTGCCCAGCGAAGTGCAACAACTCGACGTGTCATGGAGTCCACAAGTCGTTGGAAGTCCTCTGCAGGAATATTGAGCCATGTTGTCTGTATAGACGTCCATAATTGTGAAAGTGTGGATGGTGCAGGAGTTTTGGCACGAACGGACCTTTCGATGATGTGCCATAAGTGCTCGATGGGATTCATATCGGGTGATCTAGGTGGCCAGATCATGCGCTGGAATAGTCCGGAAAGTTTTTCAAACCAATCGCGAACAGTTCTGGCCCGGTGACATGGCGTATTGTCATCCATAAAAATCCCATTGTTGTGTGGGTACGTGAAGTCCATGAATGGCTGCAAGTGATCTGTAAGCAGCTGAACATAACCATTTCCAGTCAATGATCGGTTCAGTTGCACCAGAGGACCGAGTACTCGCTATGTAGAAAAAGCCCACACCATTATGCAGTCACCACCAGCTTGAACAGTGCATTGCAGACAGTTTGGGTCCATGGTTTCGTGGGGTCAGCGCCACACTCGAACTCTACCATCAGCTCGTAACAACTAAAATCGTGACCCATCTGACCACGCCACGGTTTTCCACTGGTCTAGGGACCAGTTGATATGCTCACGAGCCCAGGAGAGTCGCTGCAGGCGATGTCGTGCTGTCAGTAAAGGCACTCGAGTCGGTCTTCTGCTGTCATAGCCCAAGGAAGACAAATTTCTCCGCACAGTCCTATCGGACACTTCCCTCGTACGTCCCACATTGATTCCTGCAGTTATTTGTCGAAGTGTTGCGTGTCTATTAACATTGACCATTTTACACAGACGTCGGCGGTCTCGGTCGTTTAGTGCAGGTGGTCGCCCACTGTGCTGTCCATGATGGGATGTGATGCTTGAAATTTCATACTCTCGGCACACTCTTGATACTGTGGATCTCGGAATGTTGAATTCACTAACGATATCCGCAATGGAATGACCTATGCGTCTAGCTCCAACTAACATTCCACGTTCAAAGTCTGTTAATTCTCGTCGTGCCGCCATAAATCACGAAAAGCCTGTTCACATGAATAACTTGAACACAAATGAACGCTCTGGAAAACGAACTGCGCATTTATACTTTTTCGCTGCGATACTACTGCCATCTGTATATTTGCATATTGCTATCCCATGACTTTTGTCACTTCAGTGTAACTAAACTAAACTAAAGCTAAACTCTCTAGCAACCTTATTTGGGACACTATCTTGCGATTTTTAGACTCTACGGTACAATTTTGTTTTATCACTTTCTATTCAAAAATTCATAGAAGAATAGTCAGGAGATTTTTAAAGCGAATTTTACTTTAATAAGATTTCTGATATATTTATAAAAGAGTGAGAATATCATTAGATTTTAAATATTTGAATGATTATAAACACAATGTATAGCCTTAAACATTTTAAATATGAATGCTAATTAGATTTTTTTAAATACGAAGGTAATAAGCTGAAATAATTTTTATTAGAAAGAATTTTTACTTTTGAAAATTATAATCAACCCTTCCTTTGTACTCGGAAATATTATTCGTAGCATCATTTGTTTCTTATGGCACTGGTCATTGGACAAGGGCGCTGTGACGTAGATAGTGATTTGAGCCAATATGATTAGTCTCTTGATTATTTCAGTGGCGCCATCTACGGGAAAGAGTATACCTTTGTCCCTCACGCGTCACAACCCTTTTTATGGAGCGTACTTTCATTCGTGCATTTTCATTCACTCAAACCACAGATCATAATTTAGATCTGAATCAGAGAACGATTACCTCTGAACCAGTATCCACATTGGTATCACTCTCGACAGGGAGGACTTTGTGACCACAACAGATTTATACTTGTGTCAGTCACCATCACACATGGAAAATCTTCGGCTGGAGGATTCGAACTCGTAACCTAACGGACACGAGTCCAACGCCCTACCAACCAGGTTATCCAGGTCGGTGCATAATTTAATATAAGGACTTGTTTACTTCTCCAAAAAATAAAAAGATAGAACAGTTTTAAAACAAATTCCTCCCGAAAATTAATCTGCTTGCCATTCTGTAGGCCTTTGTATCTATAATAAAGAAATAAATAAAACGCCAAAATACACCGTCTTGAATGGCGCGTAAGAGAAAGCCTCCAAGTGCAAAGGGCTAGTAATTTGTGTTTATGTAATGCACGATAAATATTAAATTACGTAATTATAAAACCTATTTACAACCTACATTTATAAATAATCTAATTATTTATGAGCAGTACAAGTAAGTAAATATAATAAATCGGTTTGCATTTAATAGGAGTATGGTATATTGCAAAAAACTGGAAATTAGGCTTTGTTACACTTTCATGAATAGAGACTTCTATAAATGGCCCCCAAATTACTCTAAAAAATGTCTCTTCTAAATGGAATTTAACGCCTCTTGCACCATTCCGTCGCCATCAGTGAATGTGATGCGCCCGAATGACTCCAAATTCAATATCCGGAAAAAAAATCCGTTTCATTCTCTGGGGAATCCTTATCACAATGCCAAGAGGTCGTTTCGTGGCAGATGGTAGCAAATAGATTTAGTGCTTACAAGTAATCCTTAATGGGATCAATTATAATTTATTATTATTATTATTATCCTTTTTGCTTTAGATGTAGCTACTCTATGATGCTTTTTTTTGCAAATAGTTGAAAGTTTTGAATTTATGGTGGTAAAGTGATAACGAGATTGATTTATTCTATTGTCACACATACATGGATGTTGGTTGTATTCTATGATCACACATACATAAAAATTGATTGTATTCTATTATCCAACATGCATGGAGGTTGATTATATTCTATTATCAAACATGCATGGAGGTTGATTATATTCTATTATCAAACATACATGGAGATTGATTGCATTCTATTATCACACGTACATGGAGATTTCGAGATTTATTGTATTCTATTATCATACATACATGGAGATCTCGAGATTGATTATATTATATTATCAATATTGAAAGTATAAGAATTTTGGCAAGCTATTTTTATTTTCTAGTGCACGAAATACAGAAAAAATATTGCACTGATCAGGAAATACGAATTCTATATTTTAACTAATCTTCACGCTATAAATCTATTATGGTAAAATGATCACAAGATTGATTATATTTTTTTCTAATTGAGATTAATTACATTCTATTATCACACATACATGGAAATTTCAAGATTGATTGTGTTCTATTATCAATATTGAAAATATAGATATTTTTGCAAGCTATTTTTATTTTCTCGTGTACGAAGTACTGAAAAATTATTACATTAGTCAAGAAATACGAATTCCAGATTTTGACTAATCTTCACGCT
>JAPMOQ010001638.1:2060045-2080405 GCA_026543055.1 Argiope trifasciata
TTCAGATGTAAAGTATTATCATATTTAATAAAACGTTATCGTTTTGGAAATTCTGAATTCTTCGAATATAGTCTAACTAATCTGATTATCATTTCAGTTCATAATCTCTCATCTCTCTGAACAATTCTAAATGCTGAGTTTCAATAAAATTTGAATAAATTCCATTTGTGGGGGATAAGGCATTTCAAATATGTCGATGGGAAGTTCCCCCAGATAAAAGCAGAATCCTACTTTTTATGGGAGTCTAATGATGATGCTGGTGATAAATGGGTCTATAAGTGGAGATGGAAGAACTGCTTATTGTGAATGGACATAAGGCTTTTTTAACTCACAGCTATTCACAAAATTTCCCTTCTATGTTCTACAGGTAAGGATGACCACCATAGTGTCTCTCTCTTAAATTTAATATATGTTAAGAATATTCTTAAAAATAATTAGTTATTTTTAAGAATATTCTCACTGATTTATTTAAGAGAACCACCATTCAGACATTTTTAAATTTTTATATTCTATTAAATTTTTATCTTGCATTTAGAGCTTTTGTGCATTTAAATTCTTCAAGAGCTTTATCTTCTAAAAAGTTTCATTGTAAATGCAGAATCCTGTGCTACTGTTTCCTATGTTTTTAGCTTATTTTATGCAACTATTCGTTTATTTAAACTTAAATGATCTTTTAAAAACTTTTTAACCATATGGATGGAGCAGCTTGGCCAAAGACCTCTGAGGGGTACTGAATCAGGGAGGAGTCTGTGTCTGATTTGGATCTAAATTTTGACTTGCGATGGATGAATGAGTGTATGAATGAGTTCGACTACCCCCTAGAAAGGGTTGTGTCGTGTGTGTTCGAGCAAAGTCGTCTTTTCACCTGAACGGTGCTCGTTCACAACGGAAGGCGCACACCTCTGCTTTCATTCGAAAAATCTAAGTCTCACTCTGGCTTGATATAACCAAGTGGCATTAGACCCACTACCACCACATCTTTTGTTGTCTTTTCAATTGTGTTTGCAACCAGATGTCTGTCCAGTCTTTGTTCCTATACTCAATAATGTCTGAATCATATTTCTTCCTTCGAATACTTTGCCTGCTATCCTCATCTTTTATAGACTACCAGTTGATTTATCAACACCAATATCAGCAATTCCAGCGTAATTAGAGGTGACAACTTCCCCTGACCTACAGCTTCCCTGAAGTAATTGTCACCCTCTATTACATCGATCGTGCCAAACAAAAGACCTTCTCTATCCCTATTCACAGTTTAAGTGGTCAGTTATTGTGATATTCTTTTCCTCAGTGATTGGTCGTCTATTTGAAGAGCTTCATTTGATTCTCTCAATAAAGGGTCGCCAAGCTATTCCCTAACCCCCTCCCCTCTCATAAGGTTGATTCGGTTAGCCTATATTTGAGGGTGTCCCTTGATTCTCGCCAAGTTGTGATCGCGGTCAAACGAATTTCATTATGTTTTGGCCTCTATAGCTGTTTGTACAGCTCGAACAGGTATGACGCCAAACAAAAATCGCCAATTTCGCCAAAGGAGCTCCCTCAAATATATTTTTATCGGTTTCTTCTTTTACAGTTATTATACATTAATGCGTCCAATTTGTCAGCAAGTTTCTCCTTTATAAATTGTTTTACGATATCCCTTTTTAATACTTTAAGAAAATTAGAGCAGATAAATATCTTATTTATATATTTCTTTTATTTATTCAGCCCTATCCTTATCATTACATAGAGTTACAAACATAACAATTAAAATGGAAGCGTTAAAGAAAATAATTTCTGAAAGTAAAAAAATATTTCAAAACATATATTTTAAGGCAAATGTAAATGGTCTCTATTAAATAAAAATCTGACATTTCATAAGGTTTATTAAGTGGGAAATGAGTTGCCATTATCAGAATTAGAGAGCCATTATTTATTTCTATAATTGCAGCTGAATTAGAATGTAATTTCGCCACACTTAAAATAATAGTACCGGGAAATTATTTAAAGCTTATAATGCTTCATTAACAGTTCTCCATCTTTTTTTCATTGAAGAAAAAATAAATTATATAAAGATATTGTTTAATCTAGAGACGTCGTCCTGGCTTAGGGGTAGCGTTTCTTCCCCATGATCTGGGCTTCCCGGGTTCAAGTCCCGGATCGGGCATGGTTGTTCTGTGTTCTATCTGTGAGATGCGTGAATGAGCCCCCTGTAAAGAGGGGTTGTGCAAGCGAATGTGTGTGTCACCTTCATATGAGCTAGAAGTCAGTCTTCTGCCCTCGGGGTGCTCAGGGGTACTCTCAGAAGCTACTGCACCCCCTTTTCGTGGAAACACAGATATGACATCTTCATCATTTAATCCAGAAGATGGATAAATATGATGATTTATGTAAACGATAAATGTATAATTCCGACTTTTATTTAGAATCGAACAAAATTTCTTTAGTTTTAAAAGGAATACGGTTTTTATGATAAGTTGTAATGTAAAAAAAAAATGTATATTAAGTAATTTATTTATCTATTCACTTTTCGGTTTGCTGATTGGCTACTTCATATTTTTTTCCAGTTCAAAAATTGGTTCGACTGTTTATATAATTTTATCAATTATAAGATGGTATAGAGGGGATTTTCTTTGAATAAAAACTGCCAAAGTTCATTTCAAAAAGCAAAAAAAGTTGCAAAAAAATAAAAAAATTAACAAAAAAATACCTTTTTCTTCTTCTTGCATACAGCCGACCACCCCGCCACCACTGAGTGCAGCAGTATCGACAGGAGTTGTAGTGGTCGACAGATGAATAAGTATTGTCCAGCCTTACATGGACCGAACAGTCAGACTAGCATTCCTTTCGCGGTAGTAAATGACTGTCAACCTCCCCATCTGCATTCTCTCAAACTGAAAAACACCGTCAGAATAGAGGCTAATCTTATAAGGAATTTTCATTATAATTAATTAATTATAATGAAAATTAATTAATTGTAATGAATTATTATAATGATTAATTATAATAAAATTCCTTTTCATAATAGCCTTTTGATACTTTCATTGGAAGATTTTGCTTTAAGGAATATTATATGTCATCCAAAGGGGAAAATAATGAAGGTGTTAAGAAGAGCCGCACATTGATCTGGAGCATCGATCTCATCGCTCATTGAGTAGGAAATTTCGAATTCACCGCAGGAAGCCTCGTTTCACGAGTTCGACGACTTCTTGTTCTAGAAAATTGAATTTTAAGGTGGTAGATAGAATGTAGAATTTTAGACGTAAGCTATACCGGAAATAAAGAAAGGGAGAAAAATTTTGCAAAAAGAGGTTTTAAATTTCGAGAAGAATTTCTGGATTAATCATTGGTTTTTATTGCTTGAGAGGTATCATTTCGTAAAATGTAACATTGGTATAAAATATTTCAGTTATTATGTGTTTAGAAACTCATATCTTTCTATTTTCTCATGTATGAAGTATAGAGAAAATATTTTAATTTTCAAAAATATACTAATAGAAAGAATAAAGAATAAAAATTAAATTTATTACGTTTTTAGTAATACCGCAATGAAACTACATTTCATTTTTATCAACATATTTTTGAACTAAATTTCTAAAAACTATTAATCAGTATTAGGATACTTTAATTAAACAAGCTCACTTTTACCAGCTTATTTTTTTTGCAGAAAATAAGCTTTAAAATGTGAGTAAATAATACAAATAAATGGCGACACACCATTATAAAATCGAAATCAAACGAAAACTTAATGCTTTGTTAAGCTATAAAAATGGCACTGTCTTTCCTCTGTAATAATAAGCATTTTAAAAGTACTTTTTTGAAGAAAGCATTAACTAAAATAAAAAAATGACCTTCTATGTGATCAAGCTGGCTACCAAATCGAAGCGCATTGTATATAATACAACCTGGCACCCGGCGCGTTGATGATACCGAAAATGACATAATCTTAAGTGCAATCAGTCAATCATTTGGCAATGTTTTATCGAAATAGCGTTAACGGTACGACAGTATATAAAATACGAATATGTATTTTTATATATTAGATTCGTGAATTCTTTTAGAATCGTAAAACTTTGAGCTCTTTCAGAATGGTCACGAAAGAAAATATTTATTGTATCTCGTGATCCGTTTCATATTCGTTCAGAACTCTCAAGTTTAATTTTAGAAAAGGTCATTAAAATATATTCTTTTAAAATTAATTTAACTTAGAAAATATATTTATACCATCAAATCTGTAATATAGATGAAAAAACAATGTTTGAATGTTTGAAGTTGATACAAAATTATTTGTACTACATTTTTTTTTTGGTAGTTGCTGCGAAAAACACTAAAATTTTTTTTAAAATTTAAAACCCCCAGGTTTGTTTTCAACAAAACTTTCTCCTATCATCTGTCATAAAATGTTTAGCTCTGAGAATCACTTGCATGACATTTGCTACTATAGCTACAAAATATCCCCCTTTAACTTGGATTTAGCATCTCTACAGAATCTATTGTCTTCTCAGCAAATTATTTAGAGATGAATCCTTGGTAAATAGATGCGGTTAAGTTCGATTTTTTTAAAAGCATTTCAGATCATTGTTCTATCCCTATAACCATCCCGTAGATGTAAGCAATAAGCTGAGCAAGTTTCACCGCAATCGGAGGAATGATTTAGGAACGCATAACAGACATACAGACGAACATTCATTTTTATTTATATAGATAGAGTAACGGAGCTTCATCCTATAAACAGTTAAGTTATGTTAAGTATTCAGTGAACCACGTGATCTTCCACGACTGATCTAGCCTCCAATCATGTAAACAGCACGAGGTTTCACTGTTGCTGCTTATATATATTCGTTTTGGAATTATTTTATTATTCGAAGAATTTTCATTGTTGTTATTGTTATCTTAGATTTGATCATTTTTTTAAATATTACGTGCATTAAACGTGTTTCCAATTTTAAGGAATAAAATTAGATAGATTCAAATTAGATAGATTGTCTTTCGCACATTAACAAGTACCGAAAGTGGACGTTTCCTAAAAACGTCCACTTTTTGTTGTTACGTGTTCTGATAAACCCCAGAAAAGACAACCCTTGTCTTCAAGGTATTTAACCAACAAATAATCTTCACTATCACGTAAATTATTTCTGTATCTTGAAAAGCAACAATAATTAATTAATTAAATTTATTTTAAGTTAGTCCCGTTTTAAAGCAACACTAGGGTTCATTTATTTGATAGTAAACACTTTAGGATATTATACTCAATAGTTCTTTTATAATTTTTTGTAACCACTGAAAGAGTTCATTATCTTGCGTTCTCTACCACAGACCCTCAATTCATAGAGTCGGAAGAAATCAATATAAAATTTCACACAAAAGTATACAAATAAAATAAATGCCAGGAATAATGTATAATAGAAATAAATGCCAGGAAACAGAAATTTATAAAAAGAACCAAAATGAACAATGGAACTAAATTTTGTACAAAAAGTCATTGAAATGACTTTCCGGTCATCGACTTTTATTCCTTATGAAGAGCGGAAAAGCTCCTATCTGGGATAATATCTCTCAGATTCCCTATGTTTGTTTTTCGCAATAAGTCATGATTTCATCCCCAACCCTCTTTGAAATACTTCGAAAGTATTACAAATGTTTTCGAAAATTGCTTATTCGATCTGCTTCTGATTGGCCAAGCTATTTTATTGAAATTCCCATCTTCTTTTCAAAACATTTTTTTTTTCTATTATTCATTTTTTTTTTTCTTTTTCCCAACAACGATTTAAAAGAGAAAAATCTAATAACTCATTTTTTAGAGTTTATTTTGGTGAGACAAGAATACCAATTCCAAAATATATTTTTAAAATTTAGTTTTATTAAAAAATTAGTTATAAATTAATTAGTTTTATTTTAGCACAATTAACTGGTCCTACCAAATTATGTATCATTGACCCCAACAACGTAATTATTCAATCTGAGTTTAGTTTAGTTTAGTTATATGAACGTTCCATTTTAAAGACATTAGGAATATTTTGGGAAGGATCTTGTCATTTTGAAACGCTGTCAGATGACGAGGACGACACCTGCGCAGGCCTCCCTCTCCAAATTTCCTCACCGCACCATAGGGAGGATGGTTGGCTACGATGGATTTAACCTGCACTATTCCTGCTTATACATTGGCTCTTCGGTGGAATTGGGTCTCGAACCTGAAACCCTCCAGCCCCAAAACCAAGACTTTACCACCATGTCATTTATTGAGATGGAAGCTGGAAATTAAGAAATACAATATTATAACCTCGCGCACAAGAGCGCATGCAAAAAAATGTAATTATTAAGTTTAGTTATATTAACGTCCCAATGT
The DNA here is from genome assembly GCA_026543055.1 of Argiope trifasciata. Classification (NCBI taxonomy): domain Eukaryota; kingdom Metazoa; phylum Arthropoda; class Arachnida; order Araneae; family Araneidae; genus Argiope; species Argiope trifasciata. The sequence continues at coordinate 2,066,371 of JAPMOQ010001638.1, forward strand.
AAGGCAACACTAGCACTATTTTGGGACGGACTTTGTCATTTTGAACCACGGCCAGATGACGAGGATGACATATGAACTGGCCAAGTTTGTTACCAATCCCTAGAACCTCTGACGTCCCACCTAGGCACTATTCAATACAGATTACTGTAAATCTGTCTTCCTTACGATGGTACCATTGGAGCGCGAAATCAAAACTACAGGTTCGTAACAATATGATTGGTTCAGATATTATGTAGCATTCGAACAAATAACAAGAGTTTTCCCTCAGTTTGTAAAGTTCCTTTTCCTTTTAAATGCTATTTTTTTCTCATGAGAAGACATCACTATCAGCCGGACAGTTTTTCCCAAAACTTTGTTGCACACTCTCTTATAAATGGACAATTTCAGAGAAGATTTTGAAAGATATCGACGTTTAGTAGTTGCGATATATTAGCTTTCGTGGGAATTTAGCATTTTTAGGGAATGTATGGTGCGATCGGTGGAGAATTTGTTGTCAATTAATCGATAGCATGCGACTAAGGGAATCTGAATATAGAATTTCTGTTATAGATTCACTTTACGATTGAAAAAAAGGTTTTTCTCAGCCGATTCAAATGAAGATTTCACACATAATTTCAATTGTAGTCACAGTCACATTTTTAATTGTATTTTATAATTTGTGTACAAAGAAAAATAGAATTGCTGTGTGACAATTTTGTGTAGAGTATAAACCGTTTCGGTTCGATTTCATTAACATTTACTGCATACATTCCTATTTCCAAGATATATTATATTTTCACATAATGTTGTATTGATAGCATTTTGTATAATAATTAACAACACATTTAAAAACCATAGTTTCAAATAGTTTTTAAAAAAATCAATTTTATAAAATAATTTCCCTCAAACGTAGTCGGATACCTCAAAGATTAAACTAAACTCACCGTGAATGAATTTGATCTTTTCTACTAAACTAAAAAGCAGAAAAATAAAAAAAAAGCTTAGATTGGGAGATATGTGCAATAAAATATGAAACATTTAAGGATGTTTCTTGTTTGTGTGAAATGATAAGATGTCATTAACCTTATTTAATTCTTTTTTAAAGCGTAAATCAACGTAAAACAGTGGAGCTTTAAAACACACCATCATATACAACATATCACCTAAATAAAAAATAAAGCATATAAGTGAGCATATCACTGCACTGAAACAGAAAAACGCCGAGTCTGCATAGCGGAATGATTTTGACGCTGGGCTCATAATCAGGAGATCATGTTTCGAATCCCAGTAAACTTAAAAATTTGTTGAAGCGTTTTCTCTTGATTTCGAGTTCTAGAAAATTCTGGATCATTCTCTAATTTACCAAATAAGTGCTCTGAGCTTTTCTTACCGTCTGCAGAAAGGTATTCTGGAACTTTCCCTGCTTATATAAAAACTGAAGATCTCTCAGTCGCAGTGTTCAGAGTTCAGAGTTGTGCTAATAAATGGATTTCACTCTACTTCTTGTGTCTTGAGTTCTATCTACCTGACAATATAAAATATATCACTAATTTCTGTTATGGTTTCTTTTTAAATGAATTTTGGATTTTTGTAGTACAAGATATGCATTTGAGAAACTAATTAAAAAGTAAAATTCCGTGGAGTAAATAATCATAAAAGACTGTCCATTCGCTAAACGAAGAAAACATAAATAATTATTACGAAACATAATATAATTATTTATGTTTACGAAATATAATTTCATCTGAAAACATATTATAATTATTGCATAAGTAATAAAAATTCTTTTTGTTATATGTATCTACAACTATACCTTTGCTATTAGTGAATAAAAATTGAAATAAAATATGTGATAGTTACACTTGTAGAAAAAAAAATTAAGAATGCTAACAACATTTGAGTTTAGTTTAGCCTAATTTAGTTATATTAACGTGCCATTTTGAAACAACGCTAGGGCTATTTTGGGACGGACCACGTCATTTTGAAACGCGGTCAAATTACAAGGACGACTCTTGAGCTGGTATACCCTCTCTAAACTTCCACACCGCACTAGCGGAAGGACGTTTGGTTCCGACGGATATAACGTGCACCAGACCTATTTACACGGTGGTTCTTTTGTGGAATCAGGCCTCAAACTTGCAACCCTCCGGTTCCGAAGCCGAGACTTTACCACCAGGTCACCACGGCTTCAACAACATTTGACGTATTTTATAAATAAAACCATGTATAATCTTCTCACCTGGCACCTTATATCTTCACAAAAATAATAGTTATCCTAAAGCGTTATCCTTACAATAGCGTTCTTCCATTTATTTTAGCATCTTTAAATGTATTTGAATTTATATAAATAATATTGAAATGAGCTAAAAAATTGCAATTTAAAACTCTTTATTTAGTTAATTTTTGAACAAAAAAATATCACTTATTCGAGAATAGGATTTAATTTTCACTGAACAAAAAAAAATTAAAATTATATACCCGTAACATTTTTTTATAAAAATAATGAATGTTTCTATTTTAAGAGATTTTATTGCTCTAAATTTCATTTGGTTTATATTTAAGATGAGATAAAAATATCTCCAAATATAAATTTGCATCAAAAACAGAAAACCAAATGAATAGATACTCTTTACATTGAGTGCAAATATTCATCATTTAAGATATAAAAGGATTTTTCTGATTCTGAAGGATTATGATAGAAGAGATATTTTGATTGGTTCGTTTAGTTTCAAAAAGAGGGAAAATGATACTATAAAGTTGTTTTTATTTATCAAATCTATACTTGGAAATAAATTCATGATAATTATTTTCAAAATCATATAAAACATAATTTAAATAGGGTGAAGCGTTATGTTAGCATTAAAATTTTATGCACAGGCAAGGAAGTTATAAATTAGATTAAAAAGAAATATCTATTAAGATATATCTAGATATTAAATACGTATTTAGAATCTAGATATTAAAGATATAGCTAGAATCTAGATATTAAAGAAATATCTAGAATCTAGATATTAAAGATGTGTCTAGATCAGTGATTCTCAACCTGTAGAGCACGCCCCCCTAGGGGGGCACGAGCATATCCAAGAAAAAATGTTATTAAAAAAAATTGATTAAGTGACTGAAAGGAAATAACACACACATACGAAACAAAATACATTTCGACATATTTAACATTTAACTTATTAAATTAAAACAACTTACTAAATTAAAAACTCATTTAATAATTATTAGTCACTTCCTAGCAACTGTCTTGCAGTGCAAAGTTTTTTGAAGGAGGGTTTAATATTAGAAATAGACACTCTCAGTTCTTTTTCTATCTTTAGCTGATATCTATATTTTGTCTTCAAAGACTCCACCGCAGAAAATCCAGTCTCACAAAGGTAAGATGGTGAAAATGGTAGTAGAATGCGAAATGCCCTTGTTTTTAGTGCAAAAAAATCATCCACAACTGCCCAAAATTCAAAGAGTGATTTATTACTAAATTGTCTTTTGGTGTCGCCGCTTGCCGTGAAGTCTATGAAGGTTTCTTCCTTTTCAATTGAGAGTCCTTCGGGAGTATTTTGAAATGGATCCCTCACCCACTTGTATTCAGTTTGATATCAGTTTATACTTAATATACTTGATTCAGGTTTTCAACTTGATATCAGACTGTCGTCATCAAGAAAGTACTTTTTAAAATTCTTTGCTAGCATTGCTAAATGATTTTCAATGATTACAAAAACAACTTTTGCTTGTTATTCTTCAGCCTTGTAAGTTTTAATACAATAATTCAAATTTCCAAACATTGTTAAGTTTTCTTGCTTTAAATTTCAGCTCCACAATTCCAATTTCCTACAAAAAGCATAAACTTTGTCACTGCTATCCAATATATGGGTATTTGCTCCTTGTAGTTGAAGATTCAAGTTATTTTATTTCTCGAATATGTAGACCATGTAGCTCAATTTTATCACAAATAAACTATCGCGAAAATTCTCAGCTTGCGATCTGTTTTCCTCTTCTAGGAAAACTGTGATTTCTTCTCTTAATTTATAAACATGCTTCAAAAATTTCCCTCTTGATAACCATCTTTTCTCGCAATAAAATAGTAACACTGAATGCACTTCACCCATGTCTTTACAAAGTGCGGAAATGATTCTTGATTTCAGGGGTCTCATTTTTATATAATTTACAACGGTTACAACACGTAGTTAACACAATATTCAAACCAGGACTCATTTCTTTGGAAGCCAAAGCTTCTCTGTGGATCATGCAATGTGTCCAGACGCACTGTGGCGATTTTTGTTTCACAAGTGCTTGAATACTTCGGAATTTTCCGGACACAGAACGAACACCATCGGTGCATATTCCGACGCAATTTTTCCATTCTATGTTTGCCTCGTTCATAAAATCAGATAGATTAAGATAGCAAATAATGCGAGTGCTGTTGCTTTGAGTTCTATTGGTTTGCAGAAAAGTAATTCTTCTACTACTGACAAATTATCACAAAATCTAACTAAGGCAGTGAAATGAGCATTTTTATTATTATCTGTTGCCTCATCGAGTTGTATCGAAAACAATTTGTCACGTAACTTCGACAAAAGCTGACACTCTGCATCTTCAGCTATATCAGCAATACGACGGGCAACAGTATCATTTGAAAGAGGTATAGACTGCAATTGTTTTGCAAAATTATCTCCAAACATAATTTCTACAATATCAACTTTCTACAAATTCACCAATGGTGTGAGGCTCTTTACATCTGGCTATTTTATTTGAAACTTTGTAAGAGGCAATTAAAGTTTTTTCATTCACAGGCAAAGTTTTTTTCAACAATGATTTTTGCTTTTCATATTATTTTAATTTTAATTCGAATAATTCTCTGGGTTTGTTTACGTACTCACTGTGAAGCGTTTCTAAATGTCGTTTAAGTTTATTAAATTTCATGCTGTCTGCCACCAACATTTTTGAGCAAATGATACACAGGGGAATTCTTCTTCATTTAGTTCAGTACTAGTGAATCCAAAATTTAAGTATTCTTGAGAACATTTTTTTGATTTTATTTTCGGAACCACGCTCGTCTGTGTACTTGTTGATGCTTGTCTATCGTCTAATGCTCGATTACGCCCGTTTAAAAATTTATCTATGATTCTGCATAAGTCTGCTGCCGTGAATATTTAATACGGAGAATTGCAATTACACGAAAATATATATAACGTACACATTCAGAATAGATTCAATAGCGATAGAAGGATCGACTGGAATGAGATTGTCTGGAATTGAAATTGGCGTCATAGAACTTTCTCCTTCTCGTTTTGAGAAAACGTTTGTTGACATCTGCGCATCCTAACTTCACTTTTAAGCTGACCAGACAAATTCCAGACAAATCGAAACTTCTCGCGAGACCGTGAGAAAGCCGGACATGGCCGGACGCAAGAGCAATAAAAAGGCATAGGATTCTTGTTTTTTCAATGCTGAGGATCGGTGTTGCAAAATGTCCATAAATTTCCGTATTCTTGGTAATTTGTAAAATTTAAAATTAAGGTTGTATTGTAAATTTAGCTCCAAAATACTCAAAATACATTATTATTGTATACATTTTATTGTATGCGGTGGTGGGGTGCGATGAAAATTAGGATTGAAAATTGGACCGTGAATACTAAAAGGTTTAGAAACACTGATCTAGATATTAAAGATGTATATAGAATCTAGATATTAAAAATATAGTTAGAATTTCCTATTTTGCAATTCACAATGTTTGTCATAAACTAGAGTGAAAATGCGATATTTTTAAGAGGTATTTTTAATGATAATATGTCATACTGATAAATTATGCAATATAAATATAAAAGTCCCTTGAAATTAATGTATAAATATACCTTAAAAACGCAAACATAAATTTCAAAAATAAATCTTCATTAAGAATTCAAAATGAAAAAAAAATGTTTTTAAATTCAAAACTCCATTCCGATGCTTGAAATCAATTAATGTATTGTGTCAATTTGTATCTCTAACTCTTTTCAAGCGATTTTTAATATGCTCTTCCCCCATACCAAAGAGATTTTTATTAGCATCATCAATCCCTTTTGTAACTTCATTTCATCGAATTGTTTTACTTTTGGGTTGGGGAATAAGTTCGTTGCGTTTTTATATTTACGTTGTTTTCCAAAATGTTTTTTACTGCTTGACAAAGTGTATCGTATTCATTCGATAGAGCTCTTTCTGTTCTACAAAACGGTGCTAATTGTCTTTTGGAGTCATTTCATTTTTAATTACTTTTAAGGCTTAGAAATGGAATATCCAGGAGGTAAAAATCAACATTTTTGACACCTACTCTTCTTCCCTTTCCATCCAGACCAAAAGGCTGCTTAAGCAGCGCGGGACATTTGCAACAAATACGGAGGAGGGGACATAAGCAAGTCTGCTGCAGCACTGAAATGGTCAAGCCAGGCCTCCATCCAAACAAGAACATTATCTGCGTTTGGGGGGGGGAGAATGGAAGGGCTTGGCATACTGGGAAATGCTCGAAAGGAATTTCATGGTCACCAAGGGGCATGAAACACCGCATGAAAGGGATTATGAGGCTAAAAAGACCCCATCGACAAGGCCAAACCATACTCCTTCACGACAACGCCAGGACCCATTTAACACAAGTTGTCTAAGCCACACTCCAAAAGCTTGAATGAAGGTGTCTTTCAGCATCCGCCGTATTCTCCGGATCTTGCGCCGTCGGATTACCATCTTTTCCGCTCCCTGTCGCACATATGAGGGGTGTTACCTCCGACAATAAACAGGGCCTTAAAAATCAGACCGGGCGATATTTTGTGGAACGGCAACGACAAATCGGTCGAGAGGTGGGAGGATGTCGTAAACAACAGCGGAGAATACATAATCGATTAATCGATTCTTATTACTAATGATTTTATTTAAAAAAACTCTTTGATAGAAACGCTACGAACTTATTACCGAACCCAATATTTATTAAACAGAAAATTTATAGTCGTCAGCCCATCTTTTATCAGAACTTCCTGATCTTTTGCCTTAATTTATTTTCAACGTTCTAGATAAGGAATTAGAGAGTTCAACTTTCTTTTATGTTTTGTCGTTTCATAACACAGGTTAAAAGTTATTAGAACATATGATTTCGAATATTTAATCATCTAAACTAGACCAGATCAATGGTATAAAGTTAATAGTTTTAACAAAGTTCGAATTAACACAACGTATTTATTTTGGGAGTCAGAAAAAGTTTTTGAAATGAATTAATGCAAGAAAAAGAAAATCTATGACATTAAAAATATTTTTGGATTTCTTTATTGTTCCGTATTTTTCTTCTTTTTTTTCGTGGGAATATCTCCTTTTTGTTGACAGCTTTTCTAGTTTGAGAAAATGGTGCTCTAAGCGGTTTCTTTTAAAACTAACTACTGATGAGTATCCACGATTCCTTCTGTGGCCAGTAGTGATTGCTTCTATTTAAATCATCGATTATCAACACTTCCTTCATAATAAAAAATACATTTCATTAAATTTTCATTTCAGTATATTAACATTATGCTGCCATGTGACATCACGTTAGAATACCGTGAAAATTATCTTTTTTAATAACTAAATTTATCTAAACTAGCCTAACGACACAAAACAAACAAAAAAATATCCCAATTTGAAGTATGATTGGCTTAGTTGCCGGCGTCCTGGCATAGGGGCAGCATATCTTCCCTGTGATCTGGGCGTCCTGGGTTCGAGTCCCGGTTCAGGCATGGTTGCTCTGTGTTCTATCTGTGAGGCGTGTGAATGTACCCCTCAGTAAAAAGAGGTTGTGCAAGCAAATGTGCGTCCCCTTCTTTTAAGCTGGAAGTCAGACCCCTGTCCTCTGAGTGCTCAGGGGTCTTTACCCTCAGAAGCAACGGCACCACCTTTCAGTGAAAAGGCAGACACGACATCGTCATCATATTTTTTTAAGGCATCTAAAACTCTTTTCCGTATAGGGCATACGCGCTTTATTCATAACATCTCATATTTGGGAAAAATGCGTCTATGTGTAAGAGCCACCAATTTTACTATTCACCATATTTTAACTGACTGTCCTGTCTTTAATTCATATTGGTCTCGATTTTTTACCTCGTCTTCAGCATTACAAAACTTGGTGGGTGAAAATTATCACCAAAATATTTTTAAATTCTTAAGATTTATGAACTTTTTTACATAAATCTAATTTTTTATTATGTTTTTGTCAAATTTTGATATTTATATTCTTGATTTTGACATCATTTCATCACATTTTCATAACTCATAGTCTTAACTTTATAGATACTAATTTTTTTTTACATCAGACTTATTCAATTCTGTCTCTGCACATTTGCGCTATGTTTTAACAAATGAGTTTTTAAAAATGTCTTTTTACTTTTACCTTTCGATTATCGCTGCATGACCAAATATAGCTCTTGCGCCAGTAAACTGCACAAAACCAAACCTTTAAAAGCATCTAATAAAGAAGCTTTAAATGCATGATAAAGAATATTCCTTCAGAATTCTCAAATTTAATTATAAAACGTTAAATTTTAATTAAAATTTTAAATCCTCTATGGTTCGTCTCACTAAAAAGTTTTATCTTAATCTGCAATAAAATTGTTACCCTGAGAATAACTTGAAGGACATTTGCGTACTATAGATACAAAATATTTTTTAACTTGGATTTAGCATTTCTACTATTGTCTCCTTGGAGAGTAATTCGGAGATGAATCCTTGGTAAAAAATGCGGTTGTGATTCGATTTTTTTTTCACTTTAGATAATCGTACTATCCATATGACCACCCCGTAGGTGTAAACAATAAGCTGACCCAGTTTCATCGTAATCGGATGAATGGTTTAGAAAGGCGTAAGAGACATACAGACAAACAATCGTTTTTCTAATGTATTGCCAAAAGGTGAGATTTCAAAATGTCTGTTAGCAAAAAGCAAACCCATTTAAAAGCTATTAAAAGATAAATTCCATCTCCATTCCCATTTCTGTTTCCCATCATTAGCAATAAATCCAGTGATTACACATTAAGTGAAAGAGCAAGATATAAAAACAAACGTGCTTAACGAGCTGGCAAATAAGAAAAGCATAAAATGTAACGGGTGAACCATTCGATAAATTTGTTTGCTTCAAATGATTGTATTTTGAAACTTATAAATAGAAATGATGGCATTTGTAAAGGTTAAAAAAGGTCACAAAAGTTGCGAGAAATTTATAATCATCTCAAAAGCTTTGTGTGGTTCTCAACTGAAACAATATTGCAGCATCTTCCCAAAAAAGAAGTCATGGCAACAATTTAGCTGTATTATAAAGTAAGTGTTAATGACAACACTGAAACATTTACATTACCCAAATTATACACTTACAGCTCATATCAAATCTTTATAAATAATTTATAAATCTTCATAAATAGAAATATAATTCAAATTGGGGGAAACCGCTTCAAGTTGTGTAAAATAAATGCATTGCTAAAAATTACAATCTGAAGTTTTAGGACACCTTATAGGTTTCTTTTCATCTTATTGTTAGTAAAATCTTCTTATTAATCAAATTTTAAAAAAATAATTGTGATATCAAGATGTTAATAAAAAAATTTTCTCTGACCGAAATGAAGTTATGAATCTCCGAATTTCCTCATTTAAGAGAAATTAATATGCTTGAAGACGATGTTGTAAGTGAAAGAATAAAGAAAGAATGATGCGATTATCAGACCTTCTTCAAAATGTAGTTTGGAGTGGTTTAATATCTTCTAAAACAGAGTTGATTAAATTTTCAAAAGTTCAATGCAGATTTTCAATACAGAAAGTTCAATACAGATTATACAGAACTACAATTACAATTGAAGAGTCACATATCAAATTTGATATACTTTCCTCATTGAACTTTAGTGTTATCGCATTTACATGATTTTCACAGACTTCATGGTCAAGACTTAGCTTGATTTGACTCAAAATATGACAAGTAGCTACTCTCTAGATGATATACACATGTGCAGAATTTTATCCATATAGTTCTTCGTCTTGCCGTTATCGTCTTAACATATATTCAAACATCTGGTCAGACAGACTCTTTTCAACGGATTTCGCTCAAAAATTGACAGAAAATTTTCAGACCATATACCAAATTTTATCCATATACCTCAAGTTGTTTATGAATAATCTTTGTCACAGACAGACAAACGCAGAAATATAATGGCAAAAAATTAGGAATCGCAAAATTTCGAGTTCGAAATTTGTGACGTTTACCATACTTTTTTACATCATTTAAGAGAAAGTAAAAAAAAATGTAAAATGATTTCTTAGCAACAAAGCATGATTCATTTTTTATTTGAAAAACGATATCTTTGCAAGGAGGGAGTGTTGTGTGAGGACAAGCGAAATGGGCGTCAGGAGTACTATTCTTCGCCAACTTTGGCGCGCTTCGCTTTTTTTTATTTGTATTGTTCTCGCCGTCACGTCACACGAGACGAGTAAAAAAAACAAACAGAGGACAGCATTTCAGATTGCTTCTTCGATTCAAATTTTATCGAGGGAGGTTGTATTTCTTTGAAAGAATCCATCCCTTGCGTCTTACGTGAGATTCCTTTACTTTTTGAACTCAGATGTCTCACAGTGAGTCCCAAATGAAATGAATCCTGAATGACATTTGAAATATTGAAAATAAAACTTATCCGATTAGCATGATTAAAATTTATTTTATAAATGATTGTAAGTAAAGTGTATGAACTTGCATTTAAACATATTACTCTTATGAGGTTTAGTTTAATTATATTAACGTCCTGTTGTAAAGCAACACTAGGGTTATTTTTGGACGAACCTCGTCAGTTTGAACCATGGTCAGATGACGAGAGCGACACCTGAGACGGCACCCTCCCCTCCATACTCTTTTGGGAATTATAATAATTTTTCTCTACTTCTAAACCATAAGGTGTAAAATAACCAAAATAATTTTTAAAAGTGATTGAAAGATATTTTGGAATTCAAAATGAACTTGCAAAATTCTCATGAATTATTTTTCAATTTACTTTCATACTTTTAATTTCTGTCTTATTTCGACTTGGCTCGTTTCATGTAGACGATCCAGTAGTAGCAATTTTCTACTACTGGATGGAGTACTGGTTCAGAGGTGATCGTTCGCTGATTCAGGTCTGAATAACGTTCTCTGGTTGAGTCAATGAATATGCATGAGTGAAAGTCCACTCCGTGAAAAGGGTTGCGATGCGTGAGTGACAAAGTCGTACTCTTGGCCCTAGATGACTCCCCTGAAAAAATCAAGAGAAGCACCCTATTGGCAAAATTGCTGTCTACGTCAAAGCGGGCTCGTCTAATGACAAGTGTCATAAGAAACGGCAGCATATTTGTATCTATTGAAAATGGTAATCAGCATTTTAGTTGCTTCCTTATAAACTAGAGTATTGAAATACATTTTACTATATGACAAAACAATATTTAATATTTACAGAAGGTAGAATTAATTATTTAATTAATGTTAATAAAATACTTTATTCTATGCACGTGAAACCATTCCAACAATGTATTTCCGAATGAATGCTCTTCACTATTAATAAGGTTGCTATGCCATAAAAATTGTATTGTATTTGTTACATATATATGAAAATAAATTTTAAAGCACACTTTTCCTTTTACATTTTAATAAATATAAATTAATTATTTAATCAACAACACGGAAGTATAAGAAATATGATCAAAATACACCGGAAAAAAAAGGAATTAAGCTGTAATGAATTCTTGTTTTTTGCTGTTTAATTTTGGAGGTTTCGTTTAGTTTAGTTACATTAACGTCTCGTTGTAAAGCAACACTAGGGCTATTTTTAATTTTGGAGGATCAATACTCTTAAATTCTTCTTATTTTGACAACTGAAACTTCATGACAGATAATCGTATCACTGGATATGATCAGTGATGGCCACTGGGTATAAATGTTTTACAGCATGAATAATCAGGGATGACCATGGGTGTGCATGATTTACTTTACCAGTGGTCATGGATTATTTTATCATGATTCGCATGACAGCAGGATATGAAGTTTCTCCATCTCTGGACATTTGAATAATCACGCGAAATTTTCGATTTTCTGAGTAACAAAATAACAGAAAAAAATCTCTTCGTATTTGTTGTTTGTCAAGTATAACTACGAAATGCTCTTAACTACTTAACAATTATCTCATAATTTATCAAAGTATTATCTTTACAATAATCATCGATGCCAAGTTTATAATTGATGATTTTTCTATTAAAGGAAATTTTTGGTGCTATATCAAAAGTGGATCATAGATTACAGCCACGCCAAAAACTCTATGGTGAATCAGTATAGTAATATCTGTACATGAATGAAGGGAATACTCAGAATTGTCCTTTGAACTCCTATAAATGACACCCACACTCTGCTTCCAGACTCCTTAATATACATCTGGGCCACACCCCTGTGCAACTGCTCCTCTACTCTTCACTTCGCATCCTTTTGAGGACAGACGGAAATGCCCCACTGTGGTTAGAGACACGACAGAGCGTGATGTAATAACTGTACATGCCAGACAGGAATACTCAGTTTTAGTTCAGTTATATTAACGTCCCGTTTTAAAACAGAACGAGGGCTCTATTGGGACGGGCCTCGTCATTTTGAATCAAGCTCAGATGACGAAGACGACACTCTGAGCTGGCACCGCTCCCCATCAAACTTCCACACCACCCCATTGGGAAGAAGTTTGGCCCCGACAGATTAAGTGTGCACCAGACCCGATTACACAGCGGTTCTTCGGTGGAATCGGGCCTCGAACCTGGAACCCTCTGATTCCAAAGCCATGACCTTACCACCAGGCCAGAGAAGTCCCTCTATTGGTAAGGACCCCGTAATTTCATACTGCAGCCAAATTATGAAGGAGACACCTGCCCTGGCACTCCTCTCTCTCTAAACTTCCGCACCGCACCATATTAAAGGCAGCACGTTTTGTCCCGTCGGATCTAACGTGCAAGAGACCCCCTCACACGACGGTTCTTCGGTAGAATCGAGTCTCGAAGCTGAAACCCTCCTGTTCCGAAGCCGAGACCTTACCACCAGGCCAACGCGGCCGAGGAATACTCAGAGTTCTCCTTTGAATTCCTACAATCACACTCTACGTCCAGACTCCTGCTAATATCAATCATGGCTTCCACCCTCGTGCAACTGTCCATCCACTCTTTAGTTCATCGATTTTAGGACGGTTGGAACCCCCCTGAGGTAGTTAATGACATAACAAATACGTTTATAATTTGTTAGAAATCATGATATTTTGAAGTCCCATGAAAGTATATACTCCACTAGTTTAGAAAGAAATTAAGAATTTAAAATATGAGAGAAATAATATTCATGCTATATAACTGAAACCGAATCAGCTATAAAAAGCGTCGAGAAAAATGGTATGTTGGTAGATATAAACAACATACACACTATTTAATTGTTTTTAAATGAGCTAACAAAGTGTAACTTTAATTAAAGTTTTCGTAACATTTGTTGAAATGCAATTAGCGAATAAGCATTAATATTTACAAACTCGAATTTAAAAGGGAAAAAAAAGTACATTTTAGCTAGTTTAGCTTATTTAAGCACACAATGCTACTGTGAAAATATTTTTAAAACGTTAGAAGATTACTATATATGGTAATTTTTCATTCATGGAAACGCTAAACATATATCATATATATATTCATATTAACATTTTCCAGACTAATTTTTCTTTTTGTGTTAAAAAATCTCCTTATTGTTGGTAACAAACATTCGTTTTTGATATAAGTAAATGCGGATGCTTTTAAACACCACAAAAAAAATCCTTTATACTTTTAAATTATTTATATTTGTTCTTGAAAATGTAATGGATTCAATTTCACATACGAAATTAAGAAAACAAAATGTATTGGTGTTTTCAAATAATTAATGCATTAAATTTTAAGCATAGTTTTCTTATACAGTGTTACTTTTGCGAACCTTTAAAATTTTATTTGAATTCATTAAATTCTCAATATATATATATATATATATATATATATATATATATATATATATATA
>JAPMOQ010001638.1:2080415-2091963 GCA_026543055.1 Argiope trifasciata
TATATATATATATATATATATATATATATATATATATATATATATATGAATTATCATGAATAATGCAAATATGTATTGCCAGAATTGGTAGAGTAATATTAGTAAAATATGGCAAAATAATTGATTTTTTACACCACTTTCATTCGTTTATTTTCCTGTGTTTATCTATATTTAAACATTATGGTTTATTTTTAAAAAGTATATTCTCTATATACATATTACTTCAGTCTTTTACGTACTGTAATAAAAGTTTTAAATTTTTAAAGGTATTATTCTTATTTGACTTATTTATTAATGAGAGTATAACAATATTTCTTCCGAAGATATATTTTAGTAATATATGCCTCTGTAAAGAAATTCCGTACTAGTAACCATGAATTTAAACAACATATTTAAATTAAATATCCAATCAAACTCTTGAAAGCTAATAAATTTAAAATAAATAAAGCAAATAAATTTCAGAAAATAAATATGCATGTTTAATCAAAATAAGATATTTTATTAAACTAGGAAAAGCAATGAATAAATATCAATAAACTGAAATAAAAATACTAAAAAGCAATAGACGAAATTTATAAAAGTAAAATTTTAACAGTTAATCTGTAATAATATCAGAAATTTTAATAGGTTCTTAATCTGTTTATAAAGTGAATTATGATATTGGGCAATTCTTCTAATAATTAATACTTTATGAATATTTAAAATTTACTTTAAAACAGAAAACAAATTGATTAAAACTTGTTCAAAACAGTTAAATTTCTTTTTTTAAAAAAATTAAAGTTTAGATGTGTGCGATATTGTACTAATAGTTACAAGCAATTGCTAAATGGAGAAACAAGATTTCAAAATTTCTATTATAATTTTGTAACCAAAATGACAAAAAATTTTAGAATTCCTCTAAAGATAATAATAATAATAACCTACAGTTTTGAGAAATTTTACTAAATGGTGGGAAAAATTTCAATATTTCTCTTACAATTTTGTAACTGACATTACAAAAAAGTTATAGAATTCCCTAATGAAAATAATAATCTACGGTTTTCAGAATTAACTTTCTAAAGTATTACATGGATAATTAAAAGAATATTGTTTTTGTTATTTAAAAGGATTTATTCAATAGGAATATTTTTGTAAAAATTGATTGGTTAGAATTTATAAATTTAATAACTTTTAACAGGATTGATTTTTATCAATAGATAAGTGAGTTTGAAAAGAGTATCGCTTTTTCTGTTTGCATGCCTGGTTTGACATATTTTTCCTCTTCACGAAAGGGAAATATCTCAATGGGATTAAATAAATGAGTATTTATTCATGCTATTAAGGCATACGGCTACGTTCGAAAGAAAAAATTTGAAAAATTGGATTATTTCAAAACTATTTTAAACTATGACTTTTAGATGTATTGTGAATTAATTATAACAAAAAATACTATAAATACAAAAAAAAACATTTGAAATATATTTTGAGAACTAGGAATTTTGTAAATGGTTAACACTCGGCCCAAAATTTTAACTCAGCAATCCTATTTTTCATTGTACACATTGTTATAGAATACAATGATGAAAGAAATGAACCAAAATCTAAGAAACATTTTGAGATGCAAAGAAGTGATGGGTAAAAACATACGCAAATACACATTTTTTCCATAAATTCACAACTTAATTTTTATGAAAACACAGATAAATGAAAAAGTTTTTCACCAACAATATAACTTTTGCGTCATTTCATTGCCCATCTCAATTAAAACACACGCTAAACTTTTTATACAAATATCTCTATGAATTTTTGAGGCATCATGTTAACGGTGGAGAATTTTTATGAAAATTTAAATTTTAAGAAAATTCAATTTAAAAATAAAATAAATATGTGAATATGAAAAATCATGATATTTCCATAGATTCACAACTTCATTTTTTTAAAAAAAAACACCAATAAATGAAAAAGTATTTCAAAAAACTTCAACTTTTTTTCACTGAAATGTTTATGCAAATACCTCTGTTAGTTTTTGAGATATCATGTTAACGGTGGAGAATTTTTATGAAAATTAAAGTCCTGTGAAAATTGAAGTTAAAGACAAATTTTTGATGAAAAATATGTTTTGCTTACGATTCCCCTAAGTGATAGGTCAGGGCTTCCTTTTCCTAGAAGGCATGAACTGTTCTGTAAAGTCTGAATTACAAGAAATGACAAAAAAAAACATTCACCAATGTGGAAGATAACCAGTGTTTATAATGTAGTCGGATACTTTAAGACTCTCTGCGTCATCTGGGCAATTTTGTAAAATATTAAATTAAATGATCATTTATAAACACATAGATGTTAAAACCTTTGAATTGTTCTAATATATATAGCAAACAAACAAATAGGGAATATTTGTAATCAGTTCAAATTTCTTTATTTGATTAAAATGTCGCTCTACAGGATACAGAAGTAAAGTTAATGTATGGCTTCGTAAAATAAGATTGGTACTTATGTATGTAATATTATATATATTTTAATGAGTTTTATCATAATTAAGGTTCTTTTAATCTTTCAAATATTTTTAAATTGAATATATATTGCATCTTTAATAACAGGCGGTACAGGTAACTTTAATTAATGTAGAATTTTGAAACAGAAATCGTAATATTACTTAATTCCCACATAGATTTTGAAAAATATTTTTCGCATTTAATGATAAAATGTAATTTTATAAATCCATCAACTTATTGGGAAATATCTATCTGTTTTTAATTCATCTTAAGAGTACGTAGAATACTTTTGATAAGCGTAGATAAATATTTTGTAATATATAAATTTGAGTAAAGATTACCTAAATGAATGGAAGGAATTCATTAGCGATAGTGAAAATTACTTGGTACAAGTCTTCATCAATACTTTTTACAAGAGCCATCTTAACATCTTCATCCAGAGTAAAATATCCCCGATAGCGCAAAATTTGATCTCATAAGGAGCATGATAGATTCACTTTACTCGGAAGCTGAACTAGAATGCTCAGTTCTATCCGAGTACTATCTATGAGCTATCGGTAAACGTATCCTTGAGATGTGTTCTGAAACTTTCTCTGATTTTAGAATATATTGGTTATGAATTTTTCAACTATTATTGATACACTTATGCATCGTTTTACAAAACTAAAAATTGAAGATTTCATTCATTTTGATTCATTAATTTCATTTAACTAATCTGATTGTTAAAGAAAATCAAATTATCGAACATGCCAAGCTTTTGGGGAATTCCAAAATTTTATGAATTTAATCATCTGTTTCAGGATTTTTGAATGGATCTCCAGTGATATCAGAACAGCAAATGAACCAAAAATCAAAATCATAATGCCATAATAGAAACAAGAACAGACTTCAAACGAATGTTCAACTATGATTTCACTTCGTTGCGTAAAATCAGATGAAATAGGAGAAAAATAAAGTTCGAGTTGGAAAAAGAGCTTCAACTCAGTTTATGGAAGCAGTATTTCTATTTTCGCTTGTTAGCATTCTTAAAGCGGTTGAAAGCCATTGTTGAGTCTATCTTAAATCAAATGTATTTCAAAAACAACTCTTCGGCAAGAATCCGATCCTTTGGAAAGAAGATAATCTTTTTTTTTTTCCCTTCGATATCATTAAATGTCAATAATTTTCAGAATAATATATTTCACCACTGTGAAATATAGCCAATGTGTCATTTTTGATAATATCAGTTTCAATAAGCAGAAATTATGTACTATTTTACTTTGGCTGAAAAAAAACTCATTGGCAAGAATTGGATAGTTTGGAAATTAGAGTATCTTTTTTGTCCTTCGATATTATTAATCGCCAATAATTTTACAGAATAATATATTTCATTACTGTGAAATATAACTGATGTGTCTTTTTGATATTATCAAAGTTTCAATCAGCAGAAATAATGTACTAGCTTACTTTGGACAAAAAACCGACTCATTGGCAAGAATCGAATCCTTTGGAAATAAGAGAACGTTTTTTCTTTCTTCATATCTTTAATAGTCAATAATTTTTCAAAATAATATATTTCTCTACTGTGAAATTTAGCCAATGCTAATATAGTCTGTTTTGTTAATATTAATTTCAATAAGCAGAAATAATATACTATTTTACTTAGGAGGAAAAGAAACACGTCATTGTCAAGAATCGAATCCTTTGGAATTTAGAGAACATTTTTTTTCTTCAATATCACTAATTGTCAATAAATTTTCAGAATAATACATTTCTCTACCAATACCTTTCTAATAATACATTTCTCTCAACATTTCAATAAGCAGAAATAATGCACTATTTTACTTTGGAGGTAAAAACAACTTATTGGCAAGAATTGGATCCTCTGGAAATTAGAGAATCTTTTTTCCCCTTCGATATCCTAAATTTTCAATACTTTTTTAGAATAATATTCTACTTTAAATATAGTCAATGTGTCTTTTTTGATAATATTAGTTTCAATAAGCAAAAATAATGTGCTATTTTAATTTGGAGGGAAAAAACCACTCATTGGCAAGAATCAAATCCTTTGGAATTTAGAGATCTTTTTTTTTTCTTCAATATCACTAATTGTCAATAACTTTCACAATAATATATTTCATTACTATGAAGTATAGCCAATGTGTGTTTTTGATAGCACCAAATTTTCAATAATCAGAAATAATATACTATTTTACTTTGGTGGAAAAATTCTCCTTACTCCTCTATAAATGGAGACTAGGTTCAATAAGCCTTTAAAGGTTAGCAATGAATTCAAAAGGCGCCAATAAAACTAAAAATTCTCTGCAGACCAAAGAAAGATCCTGGAATTCTCAGAGCGTGTGAGAGAAAAGTACTTGATTTTAAAGTCCCATACATAATCTTCTTCCTGACTTAAATAAAAAAAGACTCCGATGTTGACCTACCGACTCGATTCAGATCAAGAAAAAAGATCGCCGTCAATCGATAAAACTTTTTCCAGAAAGCGGAAATTTCCATCCTTAGGAAAACAAGAATGGAGGAAGAACAGGAACTTGCAATTTGTTTCATTGAAAATATAATATGTTGTTAGCGGCTAGCGCGGGGGCATGTAATGATATTAAAAGAGTTTCAATGTTGGTCCCTGCTATAAAAGCTTTTACTGCTCGAAATGGGTTTTGTGTCGGAAGAAACGCCTTTGGGGTCAAGTATCGATGCAGGCTTCAATAAAGGTTTTATTGATTGTTATTAAAACCTAACCAAGCCTTAAATCGCTCTTTCTTCTTTCATTCGCAAATTGTTTTGGGGATTGCGAAGATAAAAGCAAGAATTCTACTTGCTTGACAAGATTTCTTGCTTTTATTGGTTTTTAATGCTTAAAATTACAGATGCGTAATGATTATTTCATGAATATTAATATCTTTAGCAGGGGAGATAGGTTTATTGAACTTATTGAGAAATTTACGAGAATTTGAGTATCTGCACCATTGTATTTTTTATGGTATTTAAGAGTTTCATTGGATATAAACTAATTTTTATATTACTTAATTTTACCAAAATGTATAATTGCTTATACATTTTTCGAGAGGGCATTTATCGATTAATAAAATTAATCATTTGTTTAATAAGAATTTTTTTATCTATATATGGTTAAGAATTTCTAATTTTTTTCCCAGGGTGTTTAGTTCCATATTAAAAAGACAATTTTACGTGCAGCTATGGATGATGCTGAACGCATGACGGATTAATAACTTGCATCCTTGATGAAAAACTTGGCGACTTAGGCGACAAAATGGAAAAATCTAAAATTCAACAGAAATTAGCAATAGGATCATGAAGGTACGAATTATGAATACCTTTTCTAGTTTGTGTTCGAGTTTATGCTAGTTTAGCTTCTAGCTAGTTCTAGTTTATGTGCCCTGCTTGGAAACTACAAAAAGCCAACAGATCGGGATGGTGTGAGACAGTTAAGTTGTATTCAAGTCATTAATTGTATAATTAATTCAATTAAAGTCCTTATTTGAATAATGACTAATAGAATTCACGTCATAAATTGATTGGAATTCAAGTCATTGATTGATTTGAATTCAAGCCATTGATTGATTTGCACTTCAGTCATTAATTGAATTGAATTCAAGTCATTAATTGAACTGAATTCACGTCATTAGTTAAATTTAATTCACGTAATTAGTTAAATTGAATTCAAGTCATTAATTGAATTGAATTTAATTTAATAGATCTTTACAACCATCATTATACTAGTAACTCAATAAATGTGAAGCAGAGATATTCTTAGTTAAAGTTGAACTTTCAGCTAACTGACTTTCAAACTGCAGTATCTTATGATATCTATAGCAGTATGATAAGTTGTATAAATTAGTATAACATGATTTCATAAGCATTCAGTAATAAAAAGTTATTTATAAAAAATGCAATTTATAAAAAACTTAACTTAAATCAATATGACTAATTAAATTTGAAGGAACAAAATATAAAATAAATTCAGACCTTTGCAATTATTTACAAAATTGAATGAAGGAAGGAAAATGAAACACTAAATTTTGATTTGTTTTTTTATTTGCTCTTCAGCGATTGTCTTCTAGGTAACTTTCTAATATTTAATCAAACACACGTGTAAAATATATATTAATATATTAGAATTATCCAGCAAATTCTAATAATTCATTATAATTGAAGCATTCCAATCTATTTAAATATTATCCCTTATCTTAGAAAGCGTTGAGCCTTTCAAAACGTTTATGAGAGCGTACCTTAGATATCATTGGTTTCCTTAAATAATGAGCATTTCGTGTTGAAATTAATAAATGCTTTCTCCCGAGGATTAATTGCATCAAAATCAACCGGCCAAATGTGGATGAATGAATTATCTGAATTAAAACATCTTTAAAAAAGATTAATTATGGCAATTGTTACAGATCAATATTACTGTTGCTTCCGAGGAAATCTTGAATCTGTTAGAATCTGTTTAACCAAACTGTTTAACAATTTCATCAATTTATTATTTTGAATGATTCGGTACTTTAAATTAAGTCATACATTGCTACAAAAATGCATATTACACAATTCATAAAACAAGTGGACAGATGACTTGTCCAGAAATTACAGGAATCAGCATTCATAAGTTTCAAAAAATATTCCAGAATAATTTATCTAGAATTATAAAACATAACTAGAATTTTCTGGAACAAAATCAAGTAGTAAATTAAATGCCAACAGGAGTGTTTTAGGATTAAAATAATAGTCTTTGGATTAAACTACAGTTTATTAATTGTGGCCTAATTTAAAATATCTTATTTAAAAAATAAAAAAACGGACAGGCTTAGCTTCAACAGTAGTTTTTTTTAATCATAAATGCTTCATTGCGTGTCATCATTCAAAAACTTGATGAGAAATTTTTTGTCAAATTTTGAAGACTATAACAATTTTATAGATTCAAATGGTAGATTTGTAGATAAAATTTTGTTGATTTGTAGATAAAATTTTGTAGAATCAAAAGGTAGATTTACAGGTAATAATTAATTGTAGATAAAATTTTGCAGATTTAATGTACATTCAAATTGTAGATTTGTAGATTCAACGTAAATTGATGCGGTAGATTTTTAGATAATAATTAATTGTAGATAAAATTTTGTAGATACAATATAGATATGGTAGAATTGCAGATAATAACTCATTGCAGATGAAGTTTTGTAGATTCAACTGGTATTGTAGATAATAATAAATTATAGATAGATTTTGTAGATTCAACTGGTATTGTAGATAATAATTAATTATAGATAGATTTTGTAGATTCAACTGGTAGATTTATAGATAATAATTAATTGTTGATAAAATTTTGTAGATTCTACTTAGATTCAAATGGTTTACCATTCACTCAGGAATTATCCTATAAAATGTGTACATTATCCGATTTGATGACAGAACTTTCTAAGTATGGCTGGCAAATTCAAGCAAGTTATTTTTACACTGAAATTTTTAATGACAATGAAAATACACTACCATCATTTATGAGAGCGTAGTGGGGCATACGCTTAACACAGTCATCTGCTTTATCTGATGAATGTATTAATTACATTTTTCAAACTGTCAGAGTAGACAGGCAACAGAATGCAACCCCTTAAAATAACTAGTTATTGATTAGATCTCATACGAGCGCTGTGTCTCCATTCAATCAGCTGCTGTTTTACTTTATTAATACCCAGTTATTGATTTGCAATTTAGTAAAGATTGTGTTACAATTTCAGCCCTTTTATACCAGCCCGAGTCTTATTTATTTTCTCCAGATTGTCCTGAGCAAATGGCAACCATATTTTTCTGACTTCCATTATTTAGACACATTTTATGCACATGTTTATATGAACTTTTAAAATCATTTCATTGTTTTAGTTTTTTGAAGACCTCTTTATTATTATGAGAAAAGAATGCAAGACTCCATTAATTATTAGTTCGAGGGCCATGGTAGTCTGGTTGGTACAGCGTCAGTCTCGTAACCGAAAGGTCGCGAGTTCTGTCCTCGTCTCGGCCAATACCTCCGTGTTGGCTTATGGTACGTTCAATAGGTCGTGACTGCAAAGTCCTCCAAGTTCCCATAAAACATGATACCTCTAGGGATACTGAGTCGGTCTCTGATTTGGATCTCAACTCTGACTTGCGGGTAGATGAAGGCGTTCGAATGCCCCCTCAAAAGGGTTGTGTCGTGTGTGTTCGAGCAGAGTGGACCTTTCACCTAAACGGTGCTCGTTCACAACGAAAGGCGCACACCTCTGCCTCAATGCGAAAGAGCTAAATCTCATTTGGACTTGGTATGTCCAGGTGGCCTTAAACCCACCACCTCTATTAGTTCTCCAAAAACAGTACATAATCTCTCGTACTAGTTTTTCCCACGCTAGTGTCTAATCTTCCTCAACTGGCATGAGCCGAGAAGCATGTAAAATAAAACATAAGCTAAATTCTGAAAAAAATTACAAAAACCAATTTTTAATGCTATAATTCATTGTTATATTGCATGCGTTTTAAAAGAAAATTATCCAAAGACATTTGAGTTCAGGTGTCGTCCTTGTCAACTGACCCTGGTTAAAAATGTCGAATTTCGATCCAAAATAGCCTTAGTGTTGCTTCAAAATGGGACGTTAATATAACTAAACCAAACCAAAGACATTTTTCAAACAAATAAAGACACAAAGTCTTTAGTTGCGCTTCAAAATTTAGCAAAAATGAAACACAGCAAAACCATGAAATTAATTTAGGGAGTGCATAGCTGCTACATTATATGGCTAATGCTTTTAAAAATACGAGGCAATAATATACAATGCTTTCAGCATGTCCATAATTTTATTATAAGGTTATTACACTTCTATTATTATGGTTATTATTATTTCCTCCTCTCCTGAAAAAATGCTGTTGGCAACTTTTTGAGTGAAGCAAAATGAAACACCATACATTTTCCCATAGCTCTGCCTAAATTCTTCCATCATATTATCTATGTCGTTTCTATCTACATCTACATCCATAATCTTGGTCCCAGGCAAAATCTCATTGATTGATG
The DNA here is from genome assembly GCA_026543055.1 of Argiope trifasciata. Classification (NCBI taxonomy): domain Eukaryota; kingdom Metazoa; phylum Arthropoda; class Arachnida; order Araneae; family Araneidae; genus Argiope; species Argiope trifasciata. Next base: position 2,089,929 of record JAPMOQ010001638.1, read on the forward strand.
CTCTTTGTGTGCTTGCTCAAATTCTGCTCAATCGTTTTCGAAACCTTATCGAGCCAAAACCTCTCCCATGTAGATACATAGTGTGGCTCTCTTCAAAAAAGCTTTCAATAGAGACTGATACAAGCTAATTCATAATATGACATTACAGGTTTTGATTGTCTATCGTTCAGCGAAACATCGCTCGTTAAGCGTGTCTTTTTATTTTCTCCTCATGTGAATCATCAGTTGAGTGATGCTCCATTATATTGTGTGATAACTAAAGAGAAGCCATACCACTGACCTCTGACCAGCCTCAAAGGCACACGGATAAACTGAATGGCCGGAAAACCGCTACAGCAACACTGGCGGGAACTATAATTGAGTCCTAAGGGCCATCACCGGCCATGGTACAACCCTCCCCTTAGGAAGTACGTCCCGTCATCGATGGGAGGGGCAGGATCTTTTTATTGTACCCACCTGGTTTGTGTGATCCAATCTCATTTCGAGGTGCCCCCTAGGGTTTTTACTTAGTTTGTGCTGTCATATACTTAAGTGTGTTATTAAAATAACGCAAGTCAAAATCAGACGCCACAAACATTTAATATTTATGATTAATTTACATTTTGAGTGCTAAAGCTAATGCGTATTTCAAATTTTTAGAATACAAACCAATAATGAAATATAGAGACGAGTTGTTACACAATGTTCAGAAACAAATTGTTTTAAGTTGCGTGAGAATTTATTTATTTATTGCTTCCTGCTTGCACCACAGAATTAATAAAAAATTAGAAAAAAAGTATGTAAGTTGAAGATTCAAAACTGCCTTCTAGAAGCTTTTGAACGTGTAATTAAAATAACTAAACTGAATTAAGGGCCACGGTAGCCTGGTTGGTAGAACGTCCGTCTCGTTCTGTCCTCGTCTCGGCCAAAGACCGCCGTGTTGGTAAATGGCAGTGCGGGCACGTTGATTGCAAAGTCCTCCAAGTTCCCGTAACCTCTGAAGGGTACTGCATCAGGGATGAGTCGGTCTCTGATTGGGATCTCAATTCTGACTGGCGGATGGAGGAATGAGTTCAATCTTCACCTAAAAAGGGTTGTGTCGCGTGTGTTCGAGCATAGTCGTCCTTTCACCGGAACGGTGCTCGTTCACAACGAAAGGCGCACACTTCTGCCTTCATTCGAAAGAGCTAAATCTCGTTCGTATGACCAAGTGGTATTAGACTAACCCGAACCAACCCGTAACTGAATTATATCATTGATCTAAATCCATTTTTCTTTAAACGCAGATTGATTGATTGTCTATGCAAGAATTCCACATTCAATAATATGCTTTTCCACTTTCTTGTAATTTTTTCTGCTAATATTTTTACCTGCTTTCTGATAAAAACACAAATTTCCTTTTTAACCCTTTTGTTTTGAATTAAATTTTCCTAATATAGTTCAATTCAGTAGAATTTATGTATACAGAATTCTGCATATGTTCTGTAATTTTTTTAAAAAGTCCATATACTTCTATAAGCAGACATATTTGCACTTTCCCTTGTTTGTGTCACATGCCAGATCTATACAGCATTTTTCCGCAACGGATACTGCACAAATATTCAACAGCGATTCTGTATTCCCAATGAATAACAAAAATAATTGCGATTTTAGGTGCCAACGCGAAGAATTCAATTGAATTTTCCATCGACTGTATTCTTCTGTCAATCTAAACCTATACCCTTACTCGTCCATTTTGATATAAACAATGATTAATAAAAATAATTGGGATCAAAATTATAAGTACATTGAGATCAAAATTATAAGTACATTGAAATCAAAATTATAAGTATATCGGGATCAAAATTATAAGCAAACTATGCCATTGCGAAAAATTCAAGAGAATTTTACATCGACTGTATTCCTCCCCCAATCTAAACCTATACATTAACTCATCAGTTTTGATGTAAACAATGATTAATAAAAATAATTGGGATTAAAATTATTTGTAAACTCTGATCAAAATTATAAGTATATTAAGATCAAAATTATAAGCAAACTATGCCATTGCGAAAAA
>JAPMOQ010001638.1:2091973-2127004 GCA_026543055.1 Argiope trifasciata
TATAAGATATTGCTAATTAGAAATTGCTAGAAGAAAAATAAATACTCATAGGACAAAAATAAAATTAGTGCTGCAAAAATTAATAAATTAAAAAGGAGTGAAACATAATATAATCCCTCAGGCGACAATAAATATTATTAAAATTAAGTTATGCCTCACGCGTTGAGAATAAAAAGGATAAAATCTCTGAGATATATATGACAATAAATTACTTATTATATGTACAACGTTATAAATTTCAATATAGAGATGCAAATAAAAACAAAATAGCTTCAAACTACAGAATAAAAGTCATGGATTAATTTAAATTCACAATTTCAATTACTTTCAAATAGAATTTTTATAAATCTAGTGGACTCAGAATTACGCTCACTGATGTTCGTCAAGTAACTCTCTTCATTGAGGAGAGTTAACGGAAATGTAGTACAGTTTCCCTAGATCAGTTACTCTAGTCTTCAAGCATAATAATCACAAAAAGAAAAAATTATATTCGATTCGTTTATCAATAATTAGCCGCCTTTTGCGACCAGCTGGCTAGCTATGAGTAATGCCTTCTAAAATTTTCAACTAAATCACAAATTCATTTACCTTGAAGTCATTCCGGGCATTGATTGGCCTGAAATTAATATATTCTTTAAGATGATGGATGGAAAGTTCTAAAAGAACACGTTTTCCTAATAATATTCTTTAATTTTATTAATCAGTCAGTTTTATTAAATGATTGAGAAAACTGATTGATGTAGCAACTTTTATTTAAAATATTAATAAAAATATTTTGTAAAATATGGATCACAGAGCAAAGTATGAAGAAATCTAAAACTCATTATTCCTAAATGCGTTGTTTGACTCAAGCTACATAAAATGTAATTATTTACTACATTTAGATCAAATTGATAGTATTAAACAGTGTATATGCCTATTAATAATATTTTACAAATTGGCCATTGGACCGGAATTTGAATGCATATCCTGTATAAATAAAGATAATTTATTGAATTAATGATTTAAATATTGCAAACGATTATAGAATCCTTTTACCTTGCTTTTTTTTTTTTAAAACATCCCATTTTATATTTCTTTTTTTTTAACCAGTCACGTGCTAAAAGTTGTATTTCTTTAGATTTAATTTGCGATGATAGTTTTTTTATTTGAACTTCCGTCATTGCTTTCTTTTATTTTATTCAGTCACGTGCTAAAAAAACATGGTTAAAATATTTCTTTAAAAATTCGTTAAAAATAGAAGCTTAAGTTATACATTAAAACACTGATACCATTAGAAAGCTAATTTTTAAATCTTTAAATGGATGTAAAAATTATGTTTGTCCGATAATATTTTCGGAAGTTAACGTCGAAATTTCGCTTAAATTTTAATGAATTCAAATTCTAATCAAAAATTAGAAAAAAGGGCTCCGAGGTGCACATTCCCGACCTCCAAGGTATACATGTACCAAATTTGGTAGCTGTAAGTCCACCGGTCTGGCTTATAGAGCCCAAACACACACACACACACACACACGCACACACACACTGAGCTTTGTTATAAGTATAGATATACTAGCAGATACCCGGCGCGTTGCTGCCACAGAAGAAATAATTTTGGAAATATCGTTTGGAATTGGAAATAGTTATCTTGTTTAGTTAGGAATGATAAAGAGAATGATATTATTTTCTTGTCAGTAATGAATACGTTCTTTGAAGTTGAAGGATACATAAAGGAGAAGCATAAATAGTGTTCATTCTATTTTTATTATTTCATCTACAAGCAAATATTCATTTTTATAAGTTAGATTTGTACATTCTTTAAGAATTGTAAAAGTCAGTGTTCTTTCAGAATGTTGTTGAAAGAAACTTATAGTATCCCGTGATTCGTTTCATATTCGTTCGGAATTCTTAAGTTTAACGTTAGAAAATGAGATTAAAATACTTTCTTTTAAAGTTGATTAAACATAGAAAATATGTTTATACCATAAAATTGTTAATACAGTTGAAAAGTTAACTTTTTAAGAACTAAGATGGTGAAAAATTATTTTCGGAAATTACTGGAATAAACAGTAAAATTTTCTTAAATGTTTAGCTAAAATTGGCTCACTGCAAGCAAGACCGTTCACCCTACAGCTACTACATTTAGAACACGTATATCTTGGTCGGGAATGTGCACCTCGGGTCCGTTTTAGAATTTTTAGTCAGATATTTTATCAATAATTAAAAAAGAACTTTCCCAACAAAATATCTTTTCATTTCCCCATCGCCAAATGTGTAGACGAAGCAAAGGCTTCCCTTTCCCCCCCCCCGCACTAAGGGGCTAGGTTTAACATAATTTCTACCATTTATTTTAAACGATTATGTTTATTTTCTCAATATCTAATGTATTTAAAATTAAACATCGTTGTTTAATCGATCTTTCAGGTTTATTCGTTCTGAAGTTTTTTTGAATTAAAATAAAACAGAATTAAGGAAATTAAATATTTCTAATCTGCGTAGCTTTACCCAAACTGGCGCAAATAATTCACGCATTTGCGTTACCATAACTGCATTGAAAATTCACGTATGTGCAATATATTCTGATTGTTGACAACTGCAATTTGCTATTTTGTTTCATTTCAAGTACACACTGTACATATTTTTTAATGTTAGGATCTAACTGGCGATGACCTTTCCTAATTGATGTTGGTATATATCTGTAATATATGCCTATAAATTTAAGCACATCGATTTCTTAATTAGTTTTCTTTCCCCACGAAAATGAGATTACGCCGAACATGTTTTCGACCATTTATTTCAAACCATTCTGCTTATTTTCTTAGTGTTTGATGCATTTAAAATCAAACATTGTTAATAATCGATCTGTTCATGATGAAAAGTTTTTGGAAAAATTCTTGACTTACTTAAAAATTCTTACATAAACAGATATTCTTTAGTGTCCATAAGGTCTAAATGCCCAGCTCTCATATTTAAAAAATGCTTCTTTAAAAAAAAATACTCGTATATTAATTGCAATTTAATCAGTTCCACTTTAATTTCAAGCATAAACTCTACGGGAGCAAAAAAAATTAACGATTTACCTATTATATTAAGGCTGAAGATCTTTATAATATTATGAGTGAAAAATTATACGGCTATGAAAATTTGATCAAACTTTTAAAGAGCATTAAGACTGGTGAACCAGCTTTTCTTCAAAAGCGGCTAGTAGTAAATAAACCAGATTTTGCATGTGTTAACGTTTCGGAAGTGAAATCGCAGGATCGAACCTATAAGTGTTGTAAGTAACTTTAAGTAAGTAAGTAAGTAACTTTATATCTGGTTATAACTTTATAGTCAAACTTTATAGCGTCCTTTAAGTACCTCATAAGATAATTACACATTTGGAGAAGTGGCAATTAAACGATCCACATTAAATGAATAAATAAATTTATTTAAACTTTTAGTTAATTTTTACACTAACACTTTTACTCATACTCCTCTATGTGAATTATAAAAATCGCAAAAGAAACTTCTTAAATATAGATCTTACAATAAGTGCAGTAAACAAGTTACTGCTATATATGTTGCAATAAATGTAATGATAATTATCGGTGATTATTTAGAATCACCAATAAATTTAGAAGTGATTATGAATAATCGCCTTTTTACTGTATTTTCTGTAACAGATATAGAGAAAGATTTGCAATGAGAATATTATATAAGGGTTTAAATTCGAACGCTTCAAGTTTTTCTTTCTGTTTCTAGAATAAAGCAATTAGTTAATTGCGTTTCCACAAATTTGTTTCATGTAGAGTGCTACCCATCATCGACAAAGTTATAAAAGTTTTTAATAGAATTTTTCATTTCTAAGTTAAATGTAACACACATTCTGAAAATAAGCTTTTAACGTATAACTTTTATTGTTATCAACTCGCGAATTGAAAAACAAAAGATAATTGATTAAAACTGATCGGTAAAATATAACAATCTGTCATAGTTTTATAGGAAATATTTGGCACGATATCTTTCAAAATAAAACTTCAATCCCTGATAACAAAGTTTAATTTAACAAATAGAATCTTTAATTCGTTGATATTTTTTTTCTTTAACTGGTATTTCCGGTATACAGAATATTCATGAAAATTTTGAGCAGTTTAAGAGATTTACTAGTTTATAAGTAATTTCAGAATGTTATGTTTTGGGATGCTTTATATTGAATTCTAAAACAATTTTCAAATTCCAAATGAAATGTTTTTAATTCAGCCAATTCATTCAACAAAAGAGCTAAATTTACTTTCTCGTCTTTCAAATCAGCGATAATTTTTATAAAGTGTTTTTTAATTAAATTTCTATAAATAGTTTTGTACAGAAAATACTAATGCCTCATTCTTTTTTATTTATATACTTTAATCTAATACGTTTATTTCATTTAAAAAACAGAGTTGTCTATACAAAACTTTCTGATACTCTCTGTTAAAAGGGTTATCCTCTGACAGCCAAACATAGCTGTGGATATTGGGTATAGCAGAGAATATCTTGCATAACATTGGTCTGTATCTGTCATTGTTAGTTTCGAAACATTAACCTTCTGTCTGAATTTAGAATGAATTCACTGAATCTGTCGATCCATACAGTTAATAGTATTCGAAAATAGAATTTATATTTTATAAAGAATTTTTCCAAATCGATTGAAACTAAACTTGATACACAACTACAATCATAGGAACTAAACGTCATACCAAATTTAATATATTTAAGTCATTGCGTTTTTATATTATAATTTTTTACTGTTTCCTTTGACTCAAAATTTAATAAATGTTCACACTATAATGTTAAATCCATTGCCGAATTTTATCGACCTATCTTCGTTTTGTATTTATGTTAATTTATAATCGAATAGTCAGACATACAGAGTTACACAATTTTGTTCTCTGTGATATGCCTGTCCCCAATTTACTATCATCTCACGAGAAAATGAATTTTAATTTCGAACAGAATTTATCAATTGTTACACAGCATTTTTTTCTGAAAACTATTTAAAATTTAGAGTTTTTTAAAAGCACTCTCTTCCGTCATTCCAAACTTGCGATGCAAAACCTTAATTCTTTTGATAATTTCTTAAAATTTTATTAATATGAAATTTTCAATTAAAATTATGAAAATGTAAGGAACTTAAGGACCGTTTGCAAACCTAAAGGTCAGGTTAAGCGTAAAGCTTCAAATCATGGGTTGGAAACAAAATTGTGGGAGAAAGAAAATGTATCTTTAAAGGTGTTAGAAGAAATGGATAAATCATACAAGAATTGCACTATCAGTTAAATGGAATATAAAATAACTCAGGAATCCAATTCTATGAGCAAACGTAAGTTCTACGAAACACGCAAAAAGTGTATCGCTTCAAGTAACAAATCCTTTGGACATTTATTCTATGTATTTTAAAGATTTACCGTTGGCACGACTCCCTGTGTATCATTATTGTATCTGCCACCTTTGCATTCCTGTAAATCCGTGTTGTACGCTTAACTTGATAAATTATTTTCTTTCACTTTGTTCTTTGACGAATACGCCTCTGTATTTGTCTCCCCTTTTGGACTATGATATCATCAACAATGGCTTCCCGAATCTCTCCGCATAGCTTGTAAACCTTTAAGAACATTAGGATTTTGTTTTTTAAATAAGGCTTGTTTGATCCCCAGTTGTGATTTAATATACTCGTTGCCGCTAACGCGCATATGCGTTACAAATAATATGGACATTACATGCGTTACAAATAATACACACGTTTTGTGCGTTACAATCCATCTATGATATTAGAGGACACCTTCTCGTCTACAGTTAAAAGATAGCAAAGAAGGGGACATCTAACTTGATAGATGGTCCTCATATCAGGCTTCGGTAGTGGCAGCGAACCTGTTAATGCACCCATAATTTGGTTGATCGACTTTAAATTTTAAAGTGGATATTTTTCATAGCTTTCATTTAACTCAGCAATAATATATTTTGATCTTCTAAAATCAGTCTGTAGTATTTTGATTCGTATTTCTTTCATTTTCATTAGCATACTATATTTTTTAATGTGTATATAGCATTATTTTTCCATTACCTCTATTGCATATACGTATTCACAAGAAAGGCACAATGAAAGATTTGAAAATTTCCGAACAAATTGTAAAGACAAGAAATAAAAAAGTAATTTTCATAATAAAACTTAGGGTTAAGAACTCAAAGGGCAATTGCCCCAGGATATGGTAAAGAAAGAATACCAGACAAAGAATGCATCACGGGTTTGATGAAATATAAATCCCCATTTCAAGACAATTGTATAATTCATACCGATACATGCTGCATGGCGGAAGGATGACATTTCCAACGCAGTGTCAGTAGCAAACTTGTGGAGTACTTAAGAGCACAAAGTGCAATTCTTCCATACCTATACACGCTTTTTTATTGTTATACTAGCTCGTACCCGGCGCGTTGCTGCCTCAGAAGAAATAATCTTCGAAACATCGTTTGGAATTCGAGATAGTTATCTTGTTTAGTTCAGAATGATAGGAAGAAAAGTATTTATTTTCTTATCGACAGTGAATACGTTCATTGAAATGGAAGGATATATAAAGAAGAAACATAAATAGTATTTATCCTCTTTTTATTATTCTATTCTACAAACAAATATTCATTTTTATGTATTAGATTCGTGTGTTCTTTTAGAATTCTAAAACTTGGTGTTCTTTCAGAATGGTGGTGAAAGAAACTATTGATTGTATCTCGTGATTCGTTTCATATTCGTTCGGTATTATCAAGTTTAATGTCATAAAATGTGATTAAAATATCTTGTTTTAAAATGGATTAAACACAGAAAATATATTTATACCATAATATCATTAATATAGTTGGAAAAATATTTTTTTGAAAACTATGATGGTGCAAAATTATTTGTACCATCATATTTTTGGAAATTTTTGTCAAAAACGCTAAATTTAAATAAAATGCCTAGTGAAAATTTCAAACCTATGTGATTGGTACCCTTAAAACTTTCTCCCACAGTCTCTAATAAAACTATTACTTCAGAGAAAGACTTGCATTGTATTTACGTACAATAAGCTCCGAAATATGAAGGTCCAGCTTGAATTTAGCCTCTTTACTGAATCTGTTGTGTCTCCTTAGTGATTTATTTGGCGGTGAATCCATGCTGAATAGATGCGGTAAATAAACACTAAAATAATTTTTATACTTTAGATAATTGTACTGTGCCTATAACCATCTCGTGAATGCAAGTAATAAATAATCGAAGTTTTATCGGAATTGAATGAGCCACCGCGCATAAGGGACAAACAGACAAACATTCTATTTTATTTATATAAAGGATACGTGAAACGGTCAACCCTTGTATTTAAAACACTAATCTCTAAAGTAAAAATGTATCTGCATGACTGCCTTACGTTTAAAATTTGGAGTAACTAGGAATCCTTCTGAATTATAAGCATGGAATTTAAGTAATATGAAATTAACTAATATTCTATCTAGAAACCTAATTTTAAATCTGAATACAGTTTTAACATACAATCGATGAATAATTGTAGGCCATTTTAATTAATAAAATAAAAATAATTACGAATAAAAATTTTGCTAAAGGAAAAATTTTATTAAAAGGGTAAGTAATTTTAATGTAAACGAGAACAAAATTCGACGTGAATACAGCATATATATAAAAAAATTAAATGGAAATAGTAAGTAGAAGTTTCAAAAAAGTATTAAAAAAACATCCATTGGTGATTTAATAACGGAGAACCTGTCTATCAGAACTTCAAATGAGAATCCAATAACTGTTTTCTTTCGCTTCAAACTCGTGTCACGCCCGGGTCATGACAGATGGAAATGAAGTTATGACCACTTCCCCTGACAGTCAGGAAGAGGCATTTTTCCAGTTTATTCTTCGAATAGGAGTCATTTTCGATAAGATCTATAATCTAATTGTGCTTCTCAACGTAAAATCACGTTTCTATTGCAGGATTTTATGTATCTAAATCAATTATGCAGATTAATAATTAGTTGCAACTTTATGAAAATTATCCATCTCGAACAATAATCTAATTAATAATCTGTAGATTATGGGATGAATTTATTTTCGAATATGATGCATTAACTTTGAAGCAGAAAAAAATATGATAAAATATTCAGTTTTTTCTAACAGTAACAAATGAAACTTTTAAATCATACTTTCAAAATGGAATTATTCTTATTAATAAATTTTAAAAGAAAATACCGAATAGATTTACGTGTATTTTTTATGTGTATATTGACAAATACATTGTATTGACCAAGATTTACAAATGTAGATCACATATGTTGATTTTAAAAAAACATGATTTTTAATGAAAGTTGGAACTATATTTTGTCTTTTTTCTTTTTTGTTTTATTTCAAATACTTTTTTCCAAATCGTATTAAATAATGCTAATATAAAAATAGGCTATCGAAAATTCAAATTATTTAGAAAATTTTTTACCTTTTAACAAGCAAGTTTTTATCGTGTTAGTGTATCGAAATAGAAATTAATATCATAACAATTTAGTTTTATAGGATTTCAATGATTTTAATAAAATATTTTTCGTCTTATTATTGCAATTAATTAATATCAAAGTCATTTCAAATAAAAAAAAATAAAAAGAGTTTCAAAAAATTATTTTTCAGTGTGGCAGTATCACTTTACATTTTAATTAATTAATTATTTTCTTTAAATACATTTTAAAACGTTGGTTTTTTTTAAAGGAGCATGATTAAAATGCACTTTACGAAATTTCAATGACATTATGAAAAAATGAAATAACAACGTAAAAAGATGGTCTCAATCTCTTTCGGAATTTGCTTTCTTTCATTTTTTTAAAAAGTGAATCGAATTTAAAGCATAAATTAAATAATTTTTATTAGCAATATTGAAAATGGTTTTTTAATTATTTTTAATCCTTAAAAGGGCTAAAAAGTACTTGGATGGTAAACAATGAGGATTTTCTTTATAATTCCACAAATTTTTAAAACAGAGTTTCAATTTTGCTCACATTTTATGCGTTTTAATTAACTTTTCACAGTTGTTAAGCTTTTAAAAATTAAATATAATTTTATAAAGTTCATCTTTTTTTCTTTGCTTATATGACAGAAAAATGCTAATTTAAAGAAAATGAAATTTGATTTAAAATTGCAATTCATTTTTAAACCCCATCTTTATGAATGAAATATCTTACACAAAAGTAAAAAACTGCATTAGTTGAAATTTTATTGTAAAAAAAAGATTTAAAATATTGCGAAATATTTCATAGGCAAATATTTTTATAAAAATAAGCAATTTTAAATTACCAGAACTAATTCACAACGTTCATGGTAAATTAGCTTAAGTATTAAAACTCAATTTTTGAGAACCTTTATATATTCTAACAAACGACTGAAATTTAAACTTTTAAATGATTTGAAGGTCCATCAAGTATACATTAGTTTTGTTTCATATCAATAAAGATTCCGATGTTTCCAAAGAATTCATAAGATGTGTGATCTTGGAAAATTCCTTTAAAAAAAAGAACTGAAATTTCAGATTTTATTACCTGCATTCGTTTATACTTTTCTCTTAAGACAATTCACAGCCTAGTGCTCATGCTCTTACTCTCTAAAATTCCTTTAGTAATCCAAAATTTTAACTTAAAACAAAACAAAGTTAAAATTCTAGTTCGTACTAATTAAGCTGAAAGGTTTTCATAGATGTATTATAACAATTTTTGAGTAATTTAGTTCTACAATTTCTTGCGATTCCACCGAAGAACCGCCGTGTAAGCGGGTCTGGGGCACGTTAAATTCATGGGGGCCAAACGTCCTCCCTCTGGTGTGGTGTAGAAGTTTGGAGAGGGGGTGCCAGCTCAGGTGTCGTCTTCGTCATCTCACCACGGGTGAAAATGACGAGATATGTACCAAAATAGCCCTAATGTTGCTTCTAAAGGGGCGTTAATATAACTAAACTAATCTTCAATTTGTTTATCATAAATTAATTTTGCTTATAGACGCTATAAAAATTAATGAATTGGCAGTAGTTTATTTTGTTTCAGTTCAGAAATCAGAAGATAAAAACTGAAATAGAGAACATGAAAATTTAATATACAATAACAATAAAATATGAATGAATTTATATACATGGAGACATAAATTTAATCGCAATATTATATTTTGTTTCTAAAATTATTATCAGAAGTGAATTCAAAATTAGAAAAGCTCACAATATTAATTCTCTAGATTTGAAAATAAGTAAAATATTTAAAGAAAGTTAAGTATTTAAAGAAAGTAAAAAATATATATATGCATCATTGTTTGGTAGCAATTATCAATAATAAAAAATTGAATAATTTTATAAGCTAAAAAGAGACAGACACTATATGGTTCGAATTAAAAGCTAAAATTAATGCCCATTTAAGGAAACGAAGAAAACTCAGAAATAAAGTAAAAATATTATTCTTGACTTAATGACAAAAAAAAGCATTTTTATAATAGTCTTGACATTTGCCCATAAAAAAATGAAACAAAATTTAAATTGTTTGATTTTCTCACAAAATAAAAAAAAATTGCAGCAAAACGTACTTAAAATTAGTTGTGTAAAATTTATAAAAATTAAAAAAACATTTTATTGAAACAAAGATTCGCTTAAAAAGGTAATTTTTAACTTTTAAGAAGGCATCAAAATGTATGATGTCATTTTTAAAAGATTTAGAAGCTAAGTCTCAAAACCATGTTCAATCAATTTACTGTTATCTTATTAACTTTTAGATTCCCAATAAATTCTTACGAAATAACGTATTTGCGTAGCAAATTTCATCAAAATTGAAGCAAATTATTTTGATTTATGTATAAAGAAGTACAAACTTTTGTTTTTATCTAAATAAGATATTTTTTCATTAAACATGTCTTATAGAGAAATTTCGTACTAATAAAATATTATAAACAAAAATATTAATTTTTACTTTACATTTTTGAGTCTTGTTGGATATTAGCGAAGTATATTCATTTTAGCAAAAACATTCTAAAAATGATTTCAAAACTATTATAATAGTATTAAATTAAAACCATTTCTAAGAAAAACAAATACTATGACTCCTAGATTAGCAAAATAAGGTATTTGATTAAACAATTAAACATTCTTTGATTCTACTGAAGCAGTGAGAGTAATACACTTTAAAAACATTTCTATTATAGAGGAATGTATTACAGTGATTTTTTCAATTTTAAAATTCCCTTCAGAAAAATTATATGTGATATTTTTTCAAATATATTCTTTTGTTGAATATTAGGTATTTAAAGCGCTTTTTTTATACGATACTGAGATTTTATGGGATACTACCTCTAAGGACAGAAAAAAAATTGACAAGAGCTAATTTGAAAAAGATTTGGTTTATATTGAGATTATCGTTTCATAATTTTGAACTAGGTATGGGATGTTTTAAGTGAATGTATACATACTAATTACATAAAAAGAAATTCTATTTTTATACAATCTTCAGATTATGCATGATATTTTAATCATTTATTAATTTATGTGTATAAGTCTCGAATTATTGCACATTTTTAAACGTTTTCCTTTTAATATTTTTGTGTCAGACCTCAATTTCTTCATTCAAATAAAAAAAAGTAACAAATATCTCCTTTTTGCATATTATTATATGTTATATGTAACTGCAGCTGTTTAATCAACATAAACATGCTTCAGTATATTTGATTTTATTTTAAAATACGAACAAGTCTCATAATAATCTTTGTGCCCATTTATGTACGAGGCCTAATAGTATTTAAATAATATGTCGTCAAAACCACATATTGTTTAATGCAAAAGTAACAGAAAGGAGAAGTTTTAAATGAAAGTTTGATAATCGAAATGTAAACCTTCAACTCCTATTTCTAGACAGACATAATTGCAGATCAAATTATTTAATGAATTTCATATAAGTAAAAAATTACGCAACGTTTAAAATGACTTTCTTAATTTCCACTTTTTTTAAAACAATTTCTGAAAGGAACTTAAATGTTAACAAAGAAAATTTTTTATAGAGTGAAACCATATTTTTAGGGTTTTCTATGATTTTTAAAAGGATAAATTTCTAGTAATTAAAAAAAGAGCAGCATTTACAAGGATGGATAGTTTTGGTTACATAAAAGATTCAAACTCCGCTATGTAACTGTCAGATGAAGTTAAAGCAATAGGTAATAAAAGTTCCTGCTTTATACAAGGTGCGAAGACTTGTTTCTTCACATTTTCATCTTGTTACTTTGGCTTCGATTAAATTACTTTTTATATTGCCCTCCATTCTATAGTCTTCAGACATTTTGAAATGGTTGATAAATTGCAAATCAAATCAAATCAATATATACAATCTTAATAAGAGTCATTTTTGTTAAAAAGCATAATATTTGAAAATATTCGAGCTCATAGAATATCATAAATTTTACCATTGCTTTTCAGTCTGAATTCGTATGTTTTTAATATATTTATAAAACAATGGCTATATCTTTGAACTAGTTATATCAACAGTTCCTTCTGTGGTATAATTAAAACTCTAATTCCTTGCCCCGAAATCAGAATTTTGATTTTACCTTGTTGCTATATCATTCAAGATCCGTAATAATTATATTTTTTTTTAACAATTTGTACCACTTTTATTGTCAAACGTTTTCAAAATGTTTTTGGGAACTAGGTTTGCAAACCCTTTTCAATACTTTTGAGCACTTTTTTGTAAAATCAGTATATTTTTTTAGATATTTAAAAAGTAAAATAATTTTATGTTAGAAAAATACATTATTATTTTTAAAGATACTGGTGTTAATACATATAAAAGTTAAAATACACACCTTGAAAAATTTGTACCGCTTAATAGTCAAATATTTTGAAAATGTTTTTGAGCACTAGGTTTGTAAAAACTTTTCAATGCTTTTGAGTACTTTTTGTAAAAACAGCGCAAGATATTCCTAAAGGTATTGAAAAAGTAAAACAATTGTATGTTAAGTAAATATATCATTATTTTAAAGATACTGGTGGTAAAGCAAATAAAAATGTTAAGATACACATCTTGAAAAATTTGTACCACTTAATAATTGGTACCACTTTTATAGTCAAATATTTTCAAAATGTTTTTAAGCACTAATTGTGCAAAACCTTTTCAATATTTTTGAGTACTTTTTGTAAAAACAGCGTAAGACAGTGATTCTAAACCTGTGGGGCGCGCCCCCCTAGGGGGGCGCAAGCATATCCAAGAGAAAATGTTATTTAAAAAGATTGATTAAGTGACTGAAAGGAAAGAACACACACACACATACAAAACAAAATACATTTCGACATATTTAATAATTAACTTATTAAATTAAAACAACTTACTAAATTAAAAACAAATTTAATAATTATTAGTGGCTTCTTTGGGCCTATCTTGTTGAGCAAAGCTTTTCGAAGGAGAGTCACTCACTCTCAGTTCTTTTTCTATATTTAGCTGAGATCTATATTTTGTCTTCAAAGAGCCACAGCAGAAAATCCAGTTTAACAAAGGTAAGATGTTGAAAATGGTAGTAGAATGCGAAATACCCTTGTTTTTAGTGCAGAAAACTCTTCCTCCCCTCCTGCCCAAAATTCAAAGAATGGTTTATTACTAAAATGTCTTTTGGTTTCGCCGCTTGCCGTGAAGTCTATGAAGGTTTCTTCCACTTCAATTGTGAGTCATTTGTGAGTATTTTAAAATGTATCCCTCTCCCACTTGTAACTTGATATCAGTTTGTCGAGTTTGTCGTCAGCAAGAAAGTACTTTTTGAAATTCGTTGCTAGCATTGCTAAATGATTTTCAATGGTTACAAAAACTACTTTTACATGTTGTTCTTCAGCCGTGTAAGTTTTAATACAATCATTCGAATTTTCAAACATAGTTAAGTTTTCTTGCTTTTAATTTCTGGTACACAATTCCAGTTTCCTACAAAAAGCATTAACTTTATCACTCGTATCCAATACTATTTGCTCCTTGGAGTTATTTAATTTCTCGAATATGTCGACCATGTAGCTCAATTTCATCGCAAATAAAATATCGCGAAAATTCTCAGCTTCCGTTTTTTTTTTTTTTCCTCTTCTAGGAAAACGGCGATTTCTTCTCTTAATTTCTAAACAAGTGGCAAAAATACCCCTCGTGATAACCATCTTGCCTCGCAATAAAATAGTAATGCTGAGTGTATTGCACCCATGTCTTTACAAAGTGCGGAAAAGATTCTTGATTTCAGGGTTCTCATTTTTATATAATTTATTACTGTTACAACCATAGTTAACTAATATTCAAACCAGGACTCATTTCTTTGAAAGCCAAACCTTTTCTGTGGATCAAGCAATGTGTCCAGACGCACTGTGGTGATTTTTGTTTCACAAGTGCTTGAATACTCTGGAATCTTCCGTACATAGAACGAGCACCATCGGTGCATATTCAAGTGCAATTTTTTCATTCTATGTTTGCCTCGTTCATAAAATAATTTAAGATAGCAAATAATGCGAGTTCTGTTGCTTTGAGCTCTATTGGTTTGCAGAAAAGTAATTCTCCTACTACTGACAAATCATCACAAAATCTAACATAGGCAATGAAATGAGCATCTTAATTACTATCTGTTGCCTCATCGAGTTGTATTGAAAACAATTTGTCACGTAACTTCGACAAAAGCTGACACTCTACATCTTCAGCTATATCAGCAATTTGACGGGCAAAAGTATCGTTTGAAAGAGGTATAGACTTCAATTGTTTTGCAAAATTATCTCCAAACATAATTTCTACAATCTCGTGGCTGGCAAAATAAGCTCTTCACCAATTTTGTGAGGCTTTTTACATCTGGCTATTTTATAAGAAACTTTGTCAGAGGCAATTAAAGCTTTTTCATTCACAGAAAAAGTTTTTTTAAAGAATGATTTTTGCTTTTCATATGATTTTAATTTTAATTCGAAGAATTCTCTGGGTTTGTTTACGTACTCACTATGAAGCGTTTCCAAATGTCGTTTAAGTTTATTAGGTTTCATGCTGTCTGCCGCCAACATTTTTGAGCAAATGATACACAGGGGCCTTGCTTCTTCATTTTCTTCAGTACTAGTGAACCCAAAATTTAAGTATTCTTGAGAATATTTTCTTGATTTTACTTTCGGAACCACGCTTGTCTGTGTACTTGTTGATGCTTGTCTGTCGTCTAATGCTCGCTTACGCCCTCTTAAAAATTTATCCATGATTCTGCATAAGTCTGCTGCCGTGAATATTTAATACGGTGAATTGCAATTACACGAAATTTTATATAACATACATATTCAGAATAGATTCCATGGCGATAGAAGGATCGACTCGAATGAGATCGTCTGGAATTGAAATTGGCGTCATAGAACTTTCTCCTTCTGCCTAAGAGAAAACACTTGTTCACATCTGTTCACGTTCCTAACATAACTTTTAAGCTGACCAGACAAATTCCAGGTAAATCGAAACTTCTCGCGAAACCGTGAGAATGCCCGACAGGGCTGGACGCAAGAGCAATAAAAAGGCATATTATTCTTGTTTTTTCAATGCTGAGGATCGATGTTGCAAAATACCAATAAATTTCAGTATTCTTGGTAATTTGTAAAGTTTAAATTTAAGGTTGTAGGGTAGGTTTAGCTCCAAAATACTCAAAATGCATTATAATTGTATATATTTTATTGTATGCGGTGGGGAGGGGGGGCGATGAAAATTAGGATTGAAAATTGGGCCATGAATACTAAAAGGTTGAGAAAAACTGGCGTAAGATATTCCTAAAGGTATTCAAAAAGTGAAAAAGTTTTCTGTTGGAAAATACATTATTATTTTAACGATATTTGTGGTAAGGCATATAAAAGTTAAGATACATATGTTGAAAATTTTGTACCACTTTTATAGTCAAGCATTTTCAAGCATTGGTTGGTTGTTTAGATTAGTTTTATGGCACAAGAACCAAATCTGGCCATACTATGTCAATCAAAAGGTAAGCGGATAAAAGATATTTTTAAACTTCAAACTCACCTATGAAATTATAAACACTGAGATGTTAAGATAAAATTGCAAAAAAAGAACTTAAAGAAGGACTTCGGAAAACTTAAAATTTAAAACAATAATTCATATAACGATGCAATGTACATGAACTGGATAAGAGAATGTTCCACATGATCAAAAAAACTGCTAAATGCAAGAGAAAAAGTCAAAAGGTCTCAAGAATTTAGAAATGCTTGGGTGGTACTTTTCACCCACCAAGTCTTGTAATATTGGAGAAGATGAATTAAAAAATTGAACACGATAAGAATTATAAACAGGACATTCAATTAAAATATAACAAATAGTAAAATGTACTTGGCAGCTGTTGCAAATAGGCGGATTTTTGCCTAATATAAGATCCTTATGAGTGAAACTTGTCTGCCCTGTGAGGAGATGAGTCAACTTCACATCCATCTTACGTATAGGTAGAACAGGATCGAATCAAAATGTTTTTGAGCACTAGGTTTGCAAAAACTTTTCAATGCCTTTGAGCACTTTTTGTAAAACCAGCAAACGATATTCTTAAAGGTATTCAAGAAGTAAAACAATTTTATGTTAGGAAAATACATTATTATTTTAAAGATACTGGTGGTAAGGCATATAAAAGTTAAGATACACATCTTGAAAAATTAATGTACGTCTAAACATTTGCCTTCTGAAAATTTAAACAGTCTTAAATCAAAGTGTTCGAAAAGGAACTTTAAACAGAAACATATATTTTTTCAAGAAAAAGGATGCTGGGGAGTTCTGGAATGTAGAACAGCACTAGTGGCGATTCAAGATAGAGATCTCACTAGTTTTATGATAAGGCAGTCTTCACAGAGTAAAATAAAACCTTTATCGTAAAGCATTGTAAATTACGAGTTGGTTCTTTTCTCCAAAATAAAGTTCTTTCTTTTTGTGCTGCTTTTGCCTCAATAAACCGGTTCTTCCTCCCCCAAAAAACATGCGAAAAATTTCTGTAGAGGAAATAAATCCTAGAAATTGGCTGGATATTCGTAAAAAGAGAACTTTAAAACATCTGTGGGGTAATTCGTTGGATTCCAGGAAAGGCAGGCAAAGCTGGATTATGACCAATGTTTATGAAGCTCTGATGAAGATTAGATGAATTAAAATTGTTTCTTTGGAATTTAGAGGTGTTAAAAGTTGGTGGAAAAAGCTTCCGAAAAGAGCATTGCAACAAAATATTCTAAAATATAAACAAATTCTTAAATGTTTTATAGCATTTCTATTAATTACTTGAATTTTAATACAGGGAAATAAATACAGCAAAATTATTTGAAAATATAACATATTTTGAGAAATAGGAATATTTGTAGTAATTTTAATGAAATTTACCCAAAATGGTTGACACTCTACACAAAAGTGTAATGCAGCAATCCTATTTTTATTTGTGGAAAAGTTATAGAATACAATGATGAATGAAATGAACCCACATCTAAGAAAAATGTTGAGATGCAACGATGTAATGGGTAAAAATATACGCATTTATCCATTTTTTCTATAAATGAACAACTTCATTTTTCTAAAAACACCTGTAAATGAAAAAGTATTTCACGAACACTAAATTTTTTGGTTCGTTTCATTGCCCATATGATTTGTAACACATGCTGAAATTTTTACGTAAATGTCTCTATTTGTTTTTGAGGTATCATATTGACGGTGGAAAAATTTTATGATAAATTTTTAGAAAAATAAAGTGAAAGACAAATTTTAGCTGAAAAAGCATGAAAAGTATGAAGCAAATTTTAGCTGGATGATAGGCGAAGCCTTCCTTTTCCCAGATAAAGGTAAATTATTTTGAAAAGAGGAGAATGTTATTTACAAGAAATAACAATTTAAAAAATGTCAATGGGGTCGATAAGCAGCATTTTTTACGTAGTCGTTTACCTTAAAATGTTAAAAGTGTAAAGACTATTTTACTAAATATAACAATAATAGTGGCACAATTTATAGAAACCTATCCTCTATGCTTTTTTCAACAACAGATTATTGATTCAAACAACATAGAGAAATAATTCGTTACACCATTTATAATTTTTCACTTTTCCTCTTGCAAGCCTAGCATAGATAAACTATACAATAAAAAACTGAATACTTTGGATAACAATGACTCTCTTCAACAATACCATCAAGTATCATTAACGATCATTTATTTACCCGAAAAAAAGGCAATTTTTCACAAAAGGCCCATTTTAAAAAGAGGATGAATATTGTGGAAAGACAAGAAATACCAACACAATAGTTCCTTTCTTTTGTCCTGTGAAGTTTTCCAAACACTTCCATTTCTTTTATACCCTAAAATAATAGTTACATTGCGTCTGCATAAAAAAGAAATACTGGGAAGATCCATTTAGCCATATCTAAACTTATTGGAAAATATATGAGCGGAAGTTTACCTTATTTTCTTCATAAATATTTTCTGTTACCTGTCAGCAACAATGTATATATGTTAGTATTCGACTACGTTGAAAACACTGGTTATCGACCCCATTGGCGATTTTTTTAATTGTTATTTCTTGCAGCTCTGAATTTTCTCTTCCCAAAAGAGTTTATATTTTCAAGGAAAAGAAAGGCCTAGCCTATCATCCAGAGTCACAGATTTATTCACCTAAAATCTATCTTTTACTTCAATTTTCTCAAAACTTTCATTTTCATAGAAATATTCTCCTCCGTGAACATGATATCTCAAAAACTGATTGAAGTATTTACATAAAACTGTCAGCGTATGATTTAAATAATAGGGGCAATGAAATGAATCAAAATGTTTATTGTTGGTCAAATACTTTTTCATGTATAGGTGTTATTAGAAATTATAAGTTGTGCATTCATGGAAAAAATGCATATATATGTATATTTTTATCCATCACTTCTTTGCATCTCAAAATATTTCTTAGATTTTGGTTCATTTAATTAACCATTATATTGTATAGCTTGTGCGAAAAGAAAAATAGAATTGCTACATTACAATTTTGTGTAGAATGTTAACAGATTTGATTAAATTTCATTAAAATTTTCTACACATTTTCCTATTTCTCAAAATGTATTTTCAAATAATTTTTTTGCAATTATAGCATTTTGTATTATAAGTGACAATACATCTATAAACCATAGTTTTAAATATTTTTTTTAATCCAATTTTTCAAAAATTTTCCTTCGAACGTAGTCGGATACCTTAATAATGACTTATTTAGGATGTTACCATGTAATGCTGAAGAAGTTTACATCAGTTTAGATAGATCTTGGTTTAATTATACTGAGGATATAGTTTTTTTACTATCAACATTCTATTCAAATGCGATATGTCCAAATTTGTCAAAGAATTTTATTGATGCAAAATGTTGTATAGATTCAATCGATAAATTATTCTCAAATCGCCATCAATGATATGATAGTCGCAAATGCTCATAAATTATCATCTATCTCTCATGTCTCCATTTGTTAGATGAAATGGACCTTGTGCCAATAAAACACACTATACCATACCATATCATCCATCTGTTACGTCAAACCTGTGTATATCCTACTTCTTTTACTTTTCTACACTTTTATATCATAGATGGTAATGATTATATGAACTTCATGTAGATTAAATCTACTATCGCCCAACAAAACTTCATTCTCGGCCATTCTATAAAAGGAATTTCCCAAAAATCATTGTGCTATAATAAACCGACTTTAATTTTAAATTTACTGACCCTATTTCAGGCTGTTTTACTTAAAATGCAGATAGTTCACTATCCTTTAGTGTGAATATTACCAACATCATGACACTAAATTTAAATATACGCAAATGTTTTCCTTCCTACTTCGTTAATTCATTACACGGCAAAACTCGTTTTATGTTTGTGTTTGCGGCAGACTAAAGAGAAATGAGTTTACAATTAGGAAACTATTCTCTTTGATTTATTGAGTAGAAGAAAGATAGATTTAAAAGATTAATTATTGAATTTGATTTGTTTTAGATTCTTTACATTTGATTTTCTGGAATTCAAACGTAAAGAATCTTGAACGAGAAATTATTCATGAACGAATGAAAAATTCCTTCATAAACGAACTAAATTCATTCAAACACTAAATTCATGAACGAGGTAATCATTCATGAACAAATCCTTAAATTCATGAACTAAAAAATCATTCATGAACCAATCACTAAATTCATGAACGAGTAAATCATTCATGAATTTATTGAAAAATGTTGTTCAAATGTACTAATTGGTTGTACAAATCATGTATTTAAATATATTGTCCAATTTGATGTGTTATTGAGCACTCTCATTTATATGCGAAACTGGCAGATAACACATGGGCTTCTGGATGGTAGATTGTAATTATAATTTTCCAGACATGAATAATGTTCTTGGGAAACAGCTGCTAAATTTCATCCAGTTAACACATTACATTTTAATCATCATAACAACCAGATGTATATTAATTCAATTATCATTTTTAGATGTCTAAATTCTAGAGATTCATCAAATTTATAATTGCTCATTCATGAATTGTTAATTAGTTTTTCGTTGTTATAATTATTAATGGATACAATATTTTCCTTTGTATAGGAGACAGACATCTGCCTATATCCTCTTGTATCAATAATTCATCTTCAAACAAAACCCCTTTTTATAAATCTGTCAGTTAATTCTAGAGATTCATCACAATTATAATTGTTAACTAATAATTGTCGCTGTTATAATTGTTTATGGATGCAATATTTTCCCTTTGTATACGAGACAAACATCTGTTTTTATCCTCTTATGACAATGAACTTCAAACAAAGGTGATTTTTATAAGTTTTAAATGAAGTAATAAAGACAGATCCTTAAAAATTTATACAAACTATTAAATACACATTTGCGTTATAACAAAATACTGACTTTATTACAGTTCAGTAAAATAAACGTGGCTCTCTTTCAAAACTTGTTGAAAAAAGGAAAACTAATTTCTTCTGCAATGCAGTGAAAACCGTTCAGTCCGTTTATAATTTAATTGTTAACCGAAATTGAAGGGCCGATTAGAAGCAGCATCTTCGCAAAGCAAAGGAATTATGTTAAGGCATTGAATTCAATTATCGGTTTATTGGAAATGTTTCAAATAAGAATAAATAAAATACCATAAACAATGAACAACTAAATTCACTCAACATATTGCTTCTTAATCTTAATGTTATTATCTTAAATCTTCTATTCTTAAACAAATTAATTCAATTTTATTGTTTATTCAACCGTCTTATAAAAATGCAACCATTTCTTTTAAATTTTTGCCAATACGTTTTCAGAAATGGTTGGAATAGATTTTTCAAAAAACATTTATATGATCTGAATATAGCCTTTTTCGAGGCAAAAGAAAAATAGCAACGATATTTTTTTGGTGTATGCCAATTTCAAAAAATAATGTAAATTATCAATAGAGTATTATTGAAAAATTGTATGTATACATTTTATATTTCTTAGTATTGTTTTAGCTGTACTGTAAAGGGATCCTTTTTGCTCCAACATAAACTTAATATTCCAAATTATTTTTTAAAAAACGTCGTATTTTAATTGTACGCAGTAAAATAATTGCAAATTAAGACAATCAGATAATTTAATTTCATTGTTCATTCAACCGTCTTTTAAAAATACAACCATTTCTTTTAAATTTCTTTCAATACGTTTCAGTAATGTTTGGAATATATTTTTAATTAAGTAGTTATATGATCTGAACATAAACTTTTTCGAAGCAAAAGAAAAATAGCGATAGCGGTAATGCTATTGTTCGATAAATAACGATATATATTACATAAAATAACGATATTTTTCTGGTGTATGCCAATTTAAAAAATCATGTTTATTATCAATACAGAGATATTGAAAAATTGCATGTATATTTCATATTTCTTAGTTTTCTTTTAGCTGTGCTGAAAAGGAATCCTTCTCGCTCCAGCGTATATTTAAAATTCTACATTTTTTAAATGGCATGTTTGAAATGTACGCAATAAAATAATTTCAAAATAAGGCAATAAAATAAAACAGTGGGGGCTATAAAGTGAATAAGGTAAAATGAAACACACTCAGTAGTTTCAATTGAACCTATTCATGCCATGATTAATAACATGCGGAAATAGTTTCCTAAACTTTCTCACATATTCTATAATAAATGTTTCCACCTCATCGAATTCTATACCGCAACTAAAACCTCTTCAGCTTGAATCAGCACTTTCATTGAATCTACTGTGGGACTCTTGGCAATTTGTTTAATCCCATTCAGTTATTAGTGTTTAAAAACCAAATATGAGTTCGTTTCGTTTAGTTGTATTAGCATCCTGTTTCGAAACAACACTAGGGCTATTTCGGGACGGATCTCATGATTTTGAATCACGTCAGATAACGAGAAAGACACCTGAGCTGACACACTCCTTCTCCAAACTTCCAAACCACACCAGTGAGAGGACATTTTTCCCGACGTATTTAATATGCACCAAACCCGCTTACACGGCGTCTCTTCAGTGGAATCGGGCCTCAAGCTTGAAACTCTCCGGTTCCGAAGCTGAGATATTACCACCAGACCACCAAGGCTTAACCAAACCTGAGCCTTGATCTCTGTTTACAATCCGTTCAAAACAAAATTTTATAAAGAAAGACAATTGTAGCTTAAAAAGGCGATATGTGAAATTTGGTATAATTGAATCATTACATTTTACCGCGTTTGAGTGCTTGTAAAATTAAAACCAAAGATTTGATGGTTTTGTTTCTGAATTTGATTGATATTTTAAATTTAGATGTTTAATTTGCACACGAATTTTTCTTATCTATCTAATATTCTTAGTTTAAAATTGTCATGTTACCTATGTAAAATTAATTGGTCACTACAGCAAAGTAAATGAGTGTGTGTGATCATTTCCTTAAATTACAAAGACGGGAAGTTAAAATTATTTCGGATGAACTTGTGATGAAGTTTGTTATAATGACGATGCTATTTAAACAAACATAAACGGATAAATTTTTTAACAAACCTAGCTTTACGTGAGCATTTGTATACAGACTTAATAGTTAAACTTGTTTAATTAACTTATTATTAGACAACAACTGATTATTTTTAAATATTAAATATTTACAAATATTAAAAACATATTTAAAACGATTCGAAGTTCATTTACTTTTTTAATTTTCTCATAAACCCTTAGTCATATCTTCATATTCAACAATGTCAAATATTTTCCCTCCAATGTACTCGAAATAAATATCAGCAATGTCTTATAAAGTCATTTTTTAAAAGGCAAATTGTTTATGTTCTTAAATAATTCATGGCTTAGGGAAAAAATAAATCTCTTCTAAATACTTTTAACCTGGTATCAGACGAATTAATTGTATTGAAAAAAGTCAGACTCACTGAATATCTCCTGAAATGAATTAAATCTTTAATGCATCGAATTCTGGTTCCACAAGCAAAAACATTAATATCCGGCCAAAGATTGTAAAATTTATTTATATAAAATAGTGTCTGAAACATTTTCAAAATCCAAACACTTCAGAAAGATTTCGAATACTATATTTACAAAAAATAAAATATCTATATCCTTCGAAAACTATATATCTTTTGTATAAAAAAAATACAATACTTTGTTCAACTTTCTCTTATAAGAAATATTGCAATCATCAATTAATTCGAACACGAAATTTTAATAACGAGATTTAATGGTTCTTTGAAATCAAAAGGCACATTTTTGGCATTATGTCTGGTCCTCAGTTCTACCTGAATGGGGTCAAAATAGTTCAAAAACAGACGCATTCTTTAAATTAGGTATATCAAATTATGATCAGTTTATATTTGCATATTTCTATAAAATGTTGAAAGAATTCTGTTCAGAGGAAATCTGACTGTCTGACTGTTTCAGTACATGCAAACTGAATAACTGCAAAACATAAAGAGCTAGATAAATACAATTTAGTATCTAAAATATATATACTTATCAGTTTTGAACAAAGTCAAAAAGTCCGTCAAAATGTAGACTGCCTATCGGTTCTATGTATTCGCATGCAAGTAAATACGGTTAATTCATAAATGCATTGACATAATTCATTGAAGTTCGTTATGGTATCTTACGATTACATTTGTCACAAAACTTGCGTAACATTTGTGTAAAATTTTAGCGTCAATCGGAGGGCAAAACATGTTTCCAAAATATATCTTCTCGTGATATATTCAGCAAAAGAATATATCATCATATGCAAGATATTTGCGGCCTTATCCATGGTTTAAAATTTTAAGTGAAAACTGGAGGTTAAAACTTTGATCATAAAATATGCGAGAATGTTTTTGGGAAGCTGATTTTTAAATATGACCCTTAGAGAAATCATACAGTTCTTGATACCTTAAAAAGTTTGGTCCTAGGAAGAAAATTTTGCATTTAAAACTAGTTATGAAACCAAATTTCATATACAGGCTGCGGAAAACTAGCGAAATAGAACTATAGAAAATAAAAATGAGAAGGTGACAATAGAAAAATACACAAATAAGATCAGCGTACGGGAAATGTTAAACACATTAATAGACCCAAACATTCATTTAATAAAATATCTTTTTTTCATTCATTTCAAACGGTATATTATTAATTCTATTCTTATAATCCATGTTTCTTATATTCTTTAAAATAATTTGTTTAGTTTCAATCTAGCATCCCCAAGATCAATTCTTTGGAACGCTACTAGTCTTACACAAGAAATATCACCACACGGAGAATGTTACACATGTTAATAGATCCAACCATTCATTTAATAAAATACCTTTTTCTCATTAACCACTTGACATACGAATTTACTTAACTTCGTAATTAAATGACTAATTTAATAGCTTTCTATAACTGGAATATTTACTGTTAATTTAATTCCTTTAATAATAACACGTTTCAAGTGACATTTTTTCATTTTAAATTGTTTAATACTTTTCACTTTATTGCAGATTAAAAATTAATATCTCAGTAATTCGATGGGAGTCTCAGATACGTCATTGTATACGATGTGGTTAATATCATACAGTTAATTATATTTGTATAATCCATGTTTCTTATATTCCTTAAAATAATTGGTTTATTTTCGATCTAGCATCCCCAAGATCAATTCTATTGTAACTTTTATGGCACAATTTTTTGAAATTCATTTACCATATCCCTATCTATTTTATTTAAAGTTTTTACTTTACATATTTTTAATACATTTATTTTAAATTTCACTTCAATCGTTTCGTTTGTTTTAGTTTTGTCTCCAGACCACAAAAATTATTTTATGATCACTCTATTCATAAAAGTATACATCTTGAAAAAAACAGATAAAGAAGAGATAAAAACATTTGCGTTTTGAAAATTTAAACGGTCTTAAATCAAAGAAAACAAAAAGAAATAGAAAATCAATGCGCCAACAAGGAACACTTGTTCGTGACCTTGCTGCTGCGTCTGGAATAAGAATTTTCACATAAATTACAGATGCCTTATTTCCAAATATTTGGAAGAATGCAGGAAAATAAATGCCTTTGTTGAGAAAATTGTATATGGTTTCCAACTATTCATCAACTCATGGTACCGTTCCATGTCTTATAGCAGTATAGTACCGTGTCATAAATTGGTACTGTTTACCACTACTTAATGGAATGTATGAAGATCGCAGATTTAAGGAAGGACCTGAAGATTGTAAATAAGGGTTTAAGTACAGTACTGATGGTACCAGGTCATCTCAAACCCATGAAGGATAGGATGTGAAAAATGGACAGTTTCATTCCAGCTGTTTGAGAGTGTGCGGATGGGGAGAAAGACAGCTAATGATTACCCCGAAAGGAATATTAGTCTGAATGATTGGTCCATGTAAGGGTGGACAATACTTATTCAGCAGTCGACCACAACCAATCCTATCGATACTGCTACATTCGGTACGAAACAACCCATCATATCCACATATATTTTTTTAAATAATTGGTTTATTTTCGATCTAGTACTCCCGTGATCAATTCTATTGTAATTTTTGTGGCACAATTTTTTCATTATATTCATTTCCCAAAGTCATACATCTTTTATTTATTTACTGTTTTTACTTTATATATTTTTAATACGTGTATTTTAAATTTCACCTCAATCGTTTCGTTGGTTTTAGTTTTCTCTCCAAACCACAAAAGTTATTTTATGACCACTATGTCTATAAAAGTAAATATATTGGAAAAAAGAGATAAAGAAGAAATAAAAACATTTGCTTTCGGAAAATTTAAACTGTCTTAAATAAAAGAACACGAAAAGAAACAGGAAATCATTGCGCCAACAAGGAAGTCGGAGCACTCTAGACGCCAAAATAAAGATATTGGCGATTTCAGAGAGAGAGAGATCACTGCTTTTGTGTAATAGCAAATAAAACCCATTTTCTAAAACTTAGTAACTTACGACTCAGTTCTACTCTTTAAGAATGGAAAACCACTTTACTCTTTCTGCCTCAATACCACTATTCTTTTTTTTTTTCATCTTTTTAGATAAGCAATCAGAAGATTTCTTTTGATGAAATAACTTCTAGAAAAATGGTTGGATGTCTGTAAAAAAGAGTTGTAAAATATTTGCGTGGGAGGGCTCTATAAATTCACGAAGACACGAAAATTCAGGAACCGTCACTCTTCGGTACATTTTAGTGAATATTAGGCATATTAGGCGGTTGTAACACATTGACTGCCAACTACAAGATAACTTGTATATTGCGTTCTTTTCTGGGACCAAACCATCTAAGGTTATTAGATGACTCCTTCTCTACTACAGTTAAAAGATAGCAAAGAAGGGGGTCATTTCATTAGATAGATGGTTCTCATATCAGACGAGGGTAGTGGCAGTGAACGTGTTAAGAAGGATTTTTACGAGTATTAGAGTGATAAAATTTGGAGACATGAGTTTTTTAGAATGTTGCGCCAAGGCATCTGTCTTAACCCAGATAAGCCTACTGTCCTATATTTAGGACAGTAGAAATAAAAAAAAATATCAGAATACCCTCTTTATCTAAGATTATTTAGTCTTATGATTTGCAGTAAGAAACGTGTCAGCTTTATTAGAAAAAATAAAAAGACAGTTATTTTAACAGTTAGTTTAACTTTTTTCAAAATTTTCAGAAAATTTTAGTTTCAGGCTTATCTGGGTTAATAATTAATATTCTTAATAATAATATTCACGTCTTAATATTCTATATATTCTTAATATGTTGTAACAATCTTAACAATTCATTATTTGGTCATACATTTAGAAAGAGAATTCATTTATGATTGAATAGATGAGATGGTATCTTAATTAGCCAGTAACAGCCACAAGACAACGTTGATAAGTTTTTCCTATTGGATATGTTACTCGACTACTAACCAAAAAGTCTCAGGTTCTATTCCAACCTAATCTCTCCTACCCCATTGGTGACCTCGGATGATAAACCTTCAAACAGCTTTCGTGAAGCCATCTACCGGCAAACAACGCAGAATCAATAAACCATCTCTACCAGCAACCAAAAGTTGTCAGATTCACTTGACACAGCAACTCGTTATGACACTTGACGCTATAATATCGTTCGTCTCTCCGAAGATTCACTGGTGGGAGAGTATATCTTAATGAGCCAGTAACAGCTACTGGACATTGGTGATCGATTTTGTTTAATGGTTATGTCACGCAGCTGCAGTCCACAAGGTCCCAAGTTTTATTTCAACTCAATCTTTCTTACCACAGACTCGTCACAGCTTTATAATAGTGTTATACAAATCTGTAATGTTGCTTTCCACGAACTGTTTTTACAGAGTAGTGTATAGAATCACAGCGACTCAACGAGGATTTGTTTGGATAAGTTCAATAAAGCACGAAGGGGAGCTCAAGGGATGGGAGAATTAAGGTGTGTGTCGATTTCAGGGATATATTATTGAAACAGCATCGAATCGTGTATGGAGTAGCCAGTCGTAGTGAGTCGGCACTTGGATACAGCTAAAGCGAGGAGACAGTAGTGAATTGCAAACTTTTGGATTAACCGTAGAGATTAGCTACATAGATTCCAGCCTGCTGAATTCTATTTGGCCGATTTGTGTGTTTTTATTTTTGTTGGCTAGAAATTACTATTTTGGGGCTGTTCTTTGTACAATGTGGACTGTTCTTTGCTCAATGTGGACTGTTCTTTGCACAATGTGGGCTACTCTTTGTACAATGTGCTCTCTTTGTAAAATATCGGTTGCTCTTTGTACAATGTGGGCTGCTCTTTGTACAATGTGGGCTCCTCTTTGTATAATGTGGGTTCTCTTTGTACAATATGGTCTTCTGTTTGTAAAATGTCGGCTGCTTTTTTGCAATGTGGACTGCTCTTCGTATAATGTGGGCTGCTATTTGCTACTTATATGTATCTCGGCCGTGTATTTGTTGTCTGTGTATTCGTGCTAATAATAGTCGTCGTTTGTTGCTGATGCCTGTTGATTGTGTTACACCATATACCACCCTTCAAGAGAACCTTTTTACTTTAGGAAATTAGTAGAAGAAATTCCGTAACAATATAAAATAAGATTAAAATACAAAATTACTCTTGTAAATAGTACATAACTTGAATGCAGGAAAA
Organism: Argiope trifasciata; assembly: GCA_026543055.1. Lineage (NCBI taxonomy): Eukaryota > Metazoa > Arthropoda > Arachnida > Araneae > Araneidae > Argiope > Argiope trifasciata. The sequence goes on from JAPMOQ010001638.1 coordinate 2,120,572, forward strand.
AATTCTAGCATGCAAGCTCTTAACGCTGCCTCATATTTTAGCTCCTTCGATGTGTAAGTGTTGAATGATTGCTGTTGAGAAATCAGGTCAAAGTTCTTATTTATATTACGTAGCTAATTAGCTGGTTATTCAAGCTAAGCTTTCCGTTTAAACCAATCTAGACCACTTTAATCCAGATAAATGAACCACGTACCACACATACTATGAGAAAAATTTGAAACCTATTGTATTCTGATGATGATTAGGTGTGTGCCGAAAGTGATGTTACGTTACACCGGTGAAAAAATTATAATTACAATTTTTTTTAAATTGGATTTAAATAGCTATAAAAAAACTCAATATTCAAACATAACTTTCTTATGCACATGTACAAGATGCAAAGGAAGTTAAAGGTAGCGCCAAAAAAGGACATTGAAATAAAATGAAAGCATAGAGAGAAAGATAATCAAATCATTATAGATAAATTAAAGCATAGAAAGAAAGGCAAATAAAAGTATAAGTAAAATAAATAAATTGAAAACTAAAATATAAATAAAAATACCTATATAAATAAAATATAAACTGAATATAAGGAAGATGAGAAATTTATACATGGAAAATGAGAAATTTCACGAACATCTACCCTTAACCCTAGTTAGAAAAGGAGAATCATTTAATTATCTACTCCAGTGCTGACAGCATTGAACTATGTAATAATCGCCCTGAATGAATAAAGTTCAATTCAGTCCCGTTTTGAAGCAACACTAGGGCTATTTTGGAACGGACCTCGTCATTTTGAGCCATGGTCAGATGACGAGGATGATACTTGAGCTGGTACTCCCCCTCCAAACTTCTGCCCCACGCGAATGGGAGGACGATTAGCCCAACTAAATAAAAGTGAACCAATCCACTTGCACGGCGGTTCTTCGGTGTAATCGAGCCTCGAACCTACAAACTCCTGGTTCCGAAACCAAGACCTTACCACTAGGTTACATTGTGCATTCGAATATGTATATTTGTAACATGATAATTTTGATGGTGTAACGAGATGGACACACTTAAACACAATTATATCAAGTAGCATTCATTGTATACGTAAAGTATAATTAGTATTGCCATTTAACATGTTTTAAGATGTTGTGATATTTTAGTACTAAATCTATACCAAAATGAATGCAACTGGAAACGTTCTACAAACTAAGACTGAGACTTTCTATACATGGAGTCGATAAGGATATAAAACCTATAGACAGAAAAACAAAGCAAAGGATTTGGACATGTTTAAGATCTATAAAATATCATCGGTACTTTAGGCAAGTTTTAAACCTATAAAACTATTTCTTTTTAAAAGCTTTTGAGATGAAAATTGCAACATGAAAATGGCAGATCGGAAAAAATCTGTAGAAAAGAAATCAGCGGAAATTCAAAAACCTTTAAACCCCAAATACACACTCTCATCACGGCAATGATTTTGGGGAGTAATCGAAAGTATACCGAGCCAGGTCGTTTGTCACATAGATGAAAGAAACTTCTCATATTATCGAGAAAAGTTTTTTTCTTTATGGAAATAATCGATATGAGAAGGCTAGATCCCGGCTTTAGTTGATTTATTAGTTAGAGACGTATTGATTATTATTATTATTCCATTGAGGCAAATGTGTCAATTAACTGAATATAATAATTCTACTTTTATTAGGTTAATAAAGACAGTTTAAGATATATTTATGTTCATACCAAGCCGAATGAGAGCAGCTCTGTCGAATGAAGGCAGAGGTGTGCGTCTTTCGTTGTTAACAACCACTGTTAAGGTGAAAGCACGACTTTTGCTCGAACACACACAGTCCTTTTTAGGAGGCAGTCGAACTCATTTCTCCATCCGCAAGTCAGAATTGAGATCCCAATCAGAGACCGACTCATCCCTGATTCAATATCCCCCGAAGTTATGGGAACTTGGAGGACTTTACAGTCATGACCTATTGAACGTGCCCCAACTACCATAAGCCAACACGGCGGTCCTTTGTCGATAGAACCCGCTACCTTTCGGGTACGAGACTGAGGCTCTACCAACCAGGCTACCAAGGCCCATGTTTAATCGTTTATGATCGTTGAAATTGTTTAATCTATTCCATATCTTATTTCCAAAAATCTAAAAAGAGTTTCTATAATATACAAACTTCATCGTAAGGGTTTTGAGAGCCTGAATTCAAAAACTTTAATAGGTATGTTTAATTTTTCAAAAGAAATTTATTGAACTTGGAAGGTGAGGTGGAGTTTAGGACTGAATTTAGACTGGAATTTGATGTTTAATCCGATGTTTTCAAAAAGCTTGTTTCTTAGTTAAAAGCGTAAGGTATGTTTATTTAGATCTTCGTGACAATATTGCATTTCACTTTTTTACTATATCTTTAAGCCAAAAAAGACATGTTTAGTTTAGTTATATTAACGTCCCGTTGTAAAGCCCCTTTAGAGCTATTTTGGGACGGACCTCGTCATTTTGAACCGCGCTCAGAGAACGAGAACAACAACTGAGCTGGCGCCTCCCTCTCCACACCACACTAGCGGGAGGACATTTGGAATTACGGATTTAGCATGCAATAAACTCCCTTGCACGATGATTCTTCGACGGAATCAAGACTTGAACCTGAAACCCTCCAGTCCCGAAGACGAGACTTTACCACAAGAAAGGACACGAGAATTTTAAAAGTATAGCTTCAAAAACTCTTCTGTATTTTTTAATAAAGCTGATAAGATACAGAACTTCAGATGAATCAAAAATAAATATTGATTGAATCTTCAACTAAAAATACATTGATTTAGCTAGTTATCCGGAATTTTAATTTTAAAATATACTTCTTCATTAATGTGCCCATTTCCAAGTTATTTAGATATCGAATTTTCTTAAATGGCATGTGTCGGCTGTTTTGTAATTAAAGTGTTATTAGCATAGTGATAAGAGAACCTTCTCGAATTTCGACTCAGAAATTGATTACATCCGAAAGAGGAAATGAAAACGTTTATCCTCCTTCCCCCCAAAAGTTTTAGAGGGATTTAAATTACTTATTTTCTATCAATTTATGTTTGCTGGTCTTGTTTACGATACCTTATTTTTAAAATTATTCAAATGAAATCATCGATGTAGAAAACGGATTAAATTTCCTTTTTCACTTATTTTCTTAACTTTCTTAAATCATTTTGGTTTTTTTTAAGAGGATGGGTTTGATTATAATATTTTTTATATATTTATAATGTTCATTAACAAAGAACAGATGCTCTTAAAACTGTATCTCATTATTGAATATGGATACAGGATACTAAAATTTAATTTTGCGAAACAAATACTTGAATGCAAATTTGCATTCAGTAATTGAAAAGTCAGAAAAACTAAAATTAACGAATGAAAGAAAGCAGAGAAGTATCTTTAAAAGGTAAGAATGGAAATAAGAGTTTATTAAGAAGCAAAAATTATCGACTTTATAGCATCAAATTACTTTTTATCGTTATTAACATACAATGAAAATTTTCATTTCTTTACTCCTCTTAAGAGTATTCAAGTGTGGAGTTTTTCAGGCAACAGGCTTAGATTGTCTGTAGACATAAGACAGAACAAAATAATCATTAGGAGTTATCGTGAGTTTCCAAAATTTATAAAATAAAAAAATTTAGAAATTGTAAAAGAACCATAAGACAACCATAAGTAAAAGCCTAGAAGGGCGTCCACCCCCAATGGATCTCGTTACATTAATCGTAATAAGGTAGCCGGTAGGTTGGTCAAAGAGGGTAATGAGAATGAATCGGCCTCTGGCTCTTCCCTTACTTTTCAAGAACTATATTAAAAATGTAAACTCAATTTAATACGTCGTATTCTACCTGCGCGCCAATGGTACACTGGAGCCCTGGCACTCTGCTGGTTATCAAACGTGACCGTGAGTCCCAGATTGCCCTGGCTAGAAGAAGAAGTGGCCGCCATAAGCGTCTTTCCCTTGAAAGTCATATTTCCATGAAGGCCTTTGAAGTGGCGTCTTTCCCATAACTAAGCAATCTATCCCATGGAAACAATTAAAGGTAGCATAAAAAGCATGACTAAAAAAATCATCTTATTTTTCAATAAAAATTTAAAGTGGCCCATGATTACAAAACTCATACTGAAATTTATATGAATTGGTTTTCAAATTCTTTTCTTACTTTAGAGGAGCTATAAAGAAAAAAATATCAATCAAGTAAAACTACTTTGACAGACAGAGCAAAAAAATTAATATGTTTTTCTAAGAATAAAAGGAGAAACAGAATCAGATTTAAATCGTTGCAGTTGTAATAAACTAGCAGATGTGTTGCAAGAATTGAAGATTATTTTAGTTTTCCTTTAATACCACGTCATTCTTCAACAGTGAGTTAAATTATAATGATTTTTTATTGTAAAAAATATTTTTTAGATGTGTCACATTTATTTTGAAGATGTAGTCTTTGAAAACATTTCATGTTGTTGTCGTTTTATATGGATAATAAAAAAATTCCATTGTGTTCCAAAGCCTTCAGGACCCGCTCAGCTATCCTGAAGGCTGTACATAACATCGTTCCTCGAAAGAAGAGCCCAAAGAAGGCAGCAGCCATGGCAGGGCAGCTGAAGATGTGTTCTAGGCTTCATTGTGATGAGGGACAGTACTTGCAGCAAATGGAGAAGGACCCAGTATTGTCTGGTGCTATTCTCGCGTCTTTAATGTGGCCTGTAAGGAGTCTTGCAATGATGGAAGAAAGGTGTCTGGAGCCCTTGAGATAGGAATGGAGGGTTTTTTTAAAAGTCTGTTTTAAAAGCTTTGCTGCTGCGACAATATCTTCTGGGATGGCAGGATTCAGTTGATCCAACTCATGGGAGGCTTTGGAGAGGGCATCAGAGCTTTCATTCCCCCATGAACAGTAATCCATCCACAACAAGATGCATGATTTTTGAATGCGGCAAATGAGGCTGTTGATGTTTCGGGATAAATTTCATGCACCATCCATAGAAGAGGGTTTGCCATTGCCTCCGGGAGGTTGGACTTCTGCCCGTCTGGTCTGCGGGAGATATTTTATTTCTCTCCTACCACCCAAACGATAACCGATAGAGGTATTCCACTGTCCACCCCCTGGGGACGGGCCCTCCAAGGGTTACCCCCCGAGGGAAAAACATTTTATATAAAATTCCTTTAACACCATATCTTAAAATTTTGATCTATATCAGTACATAATATTTATATATTTATAATATAATTTTACAGTATGTACACATAATTTTTATGTATTTATAATATAATTTTACATTACGTACACATTATTTGTATATATTTATTATATAATTTTATATTACGTACGCATAATTTTTATATATTTATAATATAATTTTACATTACGTACACATAATTATTATATTTTTGTAATATAAATTTACATTACACACACATAATTTTTATATATTTATAGCACAATTTTAAATTACGTACACATAATTTTTATGTATTTATAATATAATTTTACATTACGTACGCATAATTTTTAAATATTTGTAATATAATATAATTTTACAGTACGTACACATAATTTTTAAATATTTATAATATAATATAATTTTGCAGTACGTACACATAATTTTTATAATACTTATTAGTATTTATCACATACTTATTAATTTTAATTCTCAAAAGAAGCAGTGCATTAAAATATGTGTTAATCTAGTCTGCTGACGTTCATTAATAGAACTAAATACATCGAAGAAATATGACAGACATAGAATGAATAAACAGATTTCGATAAAAATATTACCGTTTTTTTCAATAATATTAATGTAAATACATTATTACTAACTCATCCGATCTTATTAATAAAATCACTGCACTTAAAAACATGTTCTTTCATGTTAGAAATTGAATTTATTTTCACAAAAAAATGTGCGTCTTTATTCTTTACACAGAGAGGAAAAATGCGATTTAGCTGTTATTATTCTCTAAAGTCGAACATTTTTTTAAAATCATGCTTTTGAAATCGAATGAAAAAACATGCATTAAAATGAAATGTTAATAGAAAATGTTTTATGTCTAAGAATAAGATGTAAGAACTATATCTTATATATTTTGTGTTTAGTTGAATATTTACTTAAAAGGGTTTAATACACTTTGAATCTTATTAATAATGGAATAACAATTCTTAGAATAAAAGGTTTAATAAAATAAAATCTGTTACATTATTTTTCTAATTTATGAGAATTTTGGACAAAGAAATCAAATAGATCTAATTAAAAAAAATTTTAAAAATCAATCAAAATCAAGTTAATTTACATTATCTTAAAGTTATTTTGATAATTTTAATAATAAGGTTATTATTATTTGTTTTTTTTCTAGAGGGAGCGAGAATTTAATGGTAAATGATGTGTGTGTGTTTGTGTGCGTGTGTGTGTGTGTGCGTGTGCGTGTGCGTGTGCGTGTGC
>JAPMOQ010001638.1:2127404-2156944 GCA_026543055.1 Argiope trifasciata
TTAAAATAATGACGTATTTAATACAAAAGAATAACTCCAGTAACTGAAATTTTTTTACTGATAGATAATTAATAATTTATATTTTTCATTGATAGATAATCTATAATCTTGTAATAAAAAGTTTATTAATAAATTTTAAAGAGGTCAAAAAATTGCTTTTTACATAATGAAATTTAGTTTGTATATCTTCAAATTATTGAAACTTGTTTCATTTTAAATTTCGAACAAATTTTTTGACTACAAATTATTTGTGACTATTCGATAATTAAAAACGAAGCCAAAGTCACTCAATCAGTCACTTCAAAAACTGCTGAATTAAAAAAAATAATCTGAATATACATCTACCAATATTTTCAAAATGTTTCTGAAAATGTTTTTCTTTTGTTTTTTTCAAAGACATTTTTCTTATACTTTATTATATATTTTCTTGTAAGAAAGTAATTTTTACTTTTTTAGTAGAAATAAGAATTATTAGTAAGGAGAAAGAGAATTATAAGCTTTTTACCGAAATAAGAAACGCACTGTCACACTGGTAGTGACATACAATGAAAATAAATAACCAATCAGCAAAAACATTTTGAGATATATATAATAATAAAATGTTACGATGTTAATGCTCATATTCACTCATAGATGTTGATACTCACATTGATTTCATGTCCTCAGTAACAGAATGTATTCACTGATTCATTTCACTCTTTGTTGCTTAATTTACTATTCATTTATGTTGTGGCGATTTGATCGTCACCGATCAAATGAGAGAATTGAATTCCAGATAAATTCCTTATTTACAGCCTTGTAATTTTACAGAAGAACAATATTTTCTAATCTAGGTTAAATATTCGCTATTTGTACAATAGTTGTAGCTTAAAGGTACATCGTGAAAACGGTTCAGGAAAGGAGTCCTCCATTCATTCCAAGAAAAACACCACAAGCTGCTAACAGGGTGTTAACCAGAACCGCTATCAAGGTGAATCGTCGATATCTCAGTCCGCAATCCCAAAAGCCTCTCTCCCTTTTCCTGCTATCCAACATCCACCTCCTCAAAAACTATTCATCCATGTCAGCTTTCCATTGACCAATCATCCATCAAAGATTTCCCTCAACTGTCGCCTCTGTCTTTCTTGGTGTCGGAATGTTCATCAATGACGCGTCCTAGCCATTCCACTCTGGAACACTGATCCCATCACAAAGGGATCCCCCAGAATCCATATTTTGGCCACTCCTTTCCTTTAAAAATGCAACTGCAGCGAATTGGATTCAGTGTGGCTCGAACCTGCGATGTTTGACCTCGCGTAACATAACCATTCGGCAAAAGTGATTACTAGTGTCTGATGACTTTTACTGGCTTATTAAGATACCAGAAAATATGAACAAACAAATATTTACTTATATAGATTAGATCAGTGCATCCGTTTAGAATTGTAATCCTTGCTGTTCTGTCAGAACGATAATGAAATAAAGTTTTTATTGTATCTCGTAATTCGCTTCACATTCGTTCAGAATTCTCAAATTTGATGTTAGAAAATATGATTAAAATATTTTCTTTTAAAATTGATTAACAATAGAAATTATCTTTACACCATAAAATCGTCAATATAGTTGAAAAAATAAGTTCTTGAAAATGAAGATGGTGCAAAATGATTTGCACAACAATATTTTTGGAAGTTATTTCGAAAAACTTAAAATTCAATTAAAATTTAAAATCTCCAGGATGGGCCTCCCCCCAAAGCTTTCTCGCCTAATCTGTCATAAAGTGGCTACCTCTGAGAATGTCTTGCATGACATTGGCATACTATAGCTACCAAATATTAAACTTTCACTTGGATTTAGCATTTCTACAGAATCTATTGTCTCCTTGGAGATTTACTTGAAAACTAATCTTTGGTAAATAGATGCGGTTGAGATTCATTTTTTTATAAATTTTATATAATGGTAATATGCCTATAACCATCCGGTAGATGTAAGCAATAATCTGACCCAGTTTCATCGGAATCGGATGAAAGGTTTAGGAAGACATAACAGATATACAGACAAACATTCATATTTATTTATATAGATATATATTGGAAACTCATGATAGTTGTCTTTTCTTTTATGACTGCACAATCATCTTACGGCAAACAAAATACCTATGGTAAAACAATGTAAATCTCTATTCAGTTTCTTTCTTCAGGTTGCAGCCTTTATCTACAGCTCCTGCTTCAATAAATCGATTCTTCTTCCCAAAAGACACTTTGGCAAGATTTTTGTTCAGAAAATAACTTCTATAAAAATGCTGGCATTCGTAAAAACAAAAATTGAAAACATCTTAGGAATAATTCTTGGATTCTTAGAAAAGATAATTACCAATATTTTCGGAATTCCGAAGACGATTAGGTTGTTTGAAAACATTTCTGTCTGAGGAAGAGAATAATAAAACGATTTGAAGCAATATTAAAGAAAATGATAGCAAGGTAGTAACCTAATATGCATGCTGTTGAATCGAATTATTAATATCAAATGCTGTAAAATCCTTATTAAATTAACTGGCTATTAGAAATTATTATAAAATTACTATCAAATTAATATGCTGTTGGAAAAAATAAGGAAATATAATTTGATATAGAATTTTTAACAAATTAGCATGTTGGAGATTAATAAAAAATATAATTTAATATAGAATCATTATCAAGTTTTTAAAGGTTTATTTATTTATTTTTTTTTTTTGCTATACATACATTCATTCCTTGTTTAAGCATACCTTTAAAAAGTACATTCTCAACAATCTTTTCTCAATAATCTATGAGAATTTTAAGAAAAATAAAAAAGAAATGTGTGTGGGGTTTTTTTTGTTTGTTTTTATGTCGTTCAATTTTGTTTACAATACAAAAGTCAAGATAATGTGCCAAGCAGAAAGATAAAATCATAGAAGTATGAAAGTGTAAAACTTTTACCAAGAATGGTTATAAAAGAAATTTCTCAAAAAATTAATCATAAATATTCTAAAATGTTATTTAATATTCTTGTTTTCAAGTTTATAGAAATTAGATACAAGAATGTTTAATTTATTATTCTGCAATTCTTGTGAAATATTAAAAGTAAATTTTATTAATTTTCAATGATTAAAATCATTCAAGTAAAACGTAAATATGCATATTTATTATTATTATTGTATCCTTTTACTTTTATATAAATTATTTTTTTAGTTAAATTATTATTCTTACAGAGGATTTATCTATATTTTCAATCAGTTAGTAGTTTATTGGTCATGAAGAAGATAAATGGTGTTCGTTTCGAAATGCTTGAATAACTTATCTATGTTATTGTTGAAATTCTGGAATTACTTTTTTACAAAGGAAAACAGGGTTTAAAGGACTCATTTTGCTTCTTTGTATGTATATAAAGTATCACAGAATGTTTTACCCAAATTCCATCATTTGTTCTATTGCCAACTTCAATTTTCTTTGCTTGTGTGAGAGAGAGAAAGAAAGTGTGAGTGAGTGTGTGTATGTGAGAGAGGAAATGTGAGTGAGTGTGCGTGTGAGAGAGAGAAAGAAAGTGTGAGTGAGTGTGTGTATGTGAGAGAGGGTGAGTGAGTGTGCGTGTGAGAGAAAGAGAAAGTGTGAGTGAGTGTGCGTATGAGAGAGTGAGAAAGTGTGAGTGAATGTGTGAGAGAGATAGAGTGCGGTTGTGTGTGAGATAGAGTGCGGTTGTGTGTGAGATAGAGAGTGGGAGAGTCTGTGTGCGTATATGTGTGTGACAGAGAAAGTATGTGTATGTGTGAGTGAGTGTGTGTGTGTGTCTAAGAGAGAGTGAGTGAGCGTGCGCGAGTGAGAGAGAGAGTGAGTGTGTGAGTGTATGTGTGCGTGTGTAAGGGAGTGGAGGATAATGTTGCCGAATCTACAATACTTTGCATAAAACATGGATGAAAAGCGGAATCCTGTCGGAATTCAGATATAAGTTTTCTATTAGATGTTACCACAGAAATATAGACGCTAACAGAAATAAAAAATTTTTATTCTACTAAAAAAAGATTATGCCTAAAATCATAATCTAATATGAATTTTTAAAGTTTACAAAGAATATATTAATATTTTTGGGTATTTCACTATTGCATAAAGTGCATGCCGTGACTTCTGAAACATTTTGAATACATATAACTAAGCTTTCTCGGTGCTGTTGTATACATTATCACTAAAACTGTTTTCATGGACTTTGCGTAAAGCAATAGTATAAGGTAGTGTTTTAAATAAAATTTTAAAAAATTTATTACAATTCAAATTACTTCCCCAAATATCTTTTTTTTAAATTAGATGTCATTTGAAACTGGCTTTAACATTCTAAATTCAGCAATGCTTTATTTCTGAATATTATATGCATCATTCTGACTGTATCTTATATTCATCTCTTCTGTACACATCATAACTGTTTCTTATATTCTCCTCTTTTGTACATGGTGTTAATAATGAATTCATAGCAACATCATATATTAAGCTAATATTCAGCAAGAAAATGGAATTTTATTCCCTTATTGTATCGATTTCACATCCGAATACGCTAAAAAGTTTATAGCTGAATAATAATGTGAGATCCATCCTATGGCATGACTAATGATCCACTTCCACGAAAGCTCCGATAACTCCTCGCCTCCCCAACTGCTTCGAGAATTTATATTCAGGGTTTAAAAAGCCTTTTCTGAAGAACCGTCAAAGCTTAGATCACTTTCGTGTAACAATTATCTCCCCATGAGAGAAAAATTAAAACTTTTAAAGCTTAAAACTGTGTATAAGGTAGCCGACAACGTTCGAAGGAATATTTTTGAAAAAATGCATTTTTTAAAAACGATTTAAAACTATGGTTTTTATATGTATTGTCAGTTATGATACAAAATACTATAAATGCAACAAAATTATTTGAAAACATAATATATTTTTGGAAATAGGAAAATGTATAGAACATTTTAATGAAATTTAACCGAAACTGTTAACACTCCACAGAAAATTTAATGCAACAATCCTATTTTCCTTTGGACACGAGCTCTAGAATATAATGAGGAAGGAAATGTTACAAAATCTAAGAAAAATATAGGGATTCGGAGCAGTTATGGGTAAAAATATAAGTATATATGTATTTTTCCCATAAATTCCCCACTTAAGTATTTCACTAACACTAAAACGTTTTATTCATTTCATTGTCTAATTATTTAAAACGCACGCTGAAATGTTTACGTAAATACATCTGTTAGTTTTTGAGATATTGTGTCAATCGATGGCGAATTTTTATGAAAATTAAAGTTTTGTGAAAATGGAAGTGAAATACAAATTTTTGCTGAAAAATTCTGTGACTCTGGATGATAGGTGAGGCCTTCCTTTTCCTAGAAAAGATAAATAGTTCTAAAAAAAGGAAAGTCTGAACTGCAAGAAATAAAAATTTTAAAAAAATTCGCCAATGTGGTAGATAACTAGTGTTTTTAACGTAGTCGGATACCTTAAGAACTAGCGATGAGGCATAACTGAAAAATGAGTTCTTTAAATCTTACTTAGTTTTTTGGTGGTTGATTTCATAGCATATTGCTTATTTATGTGAGGAGGGGCTCTATTTTGTATTAGAATGCGGTTACTTGCTATCTCTACAATAACAGCAATTGTCTCGCCCTTAAATGCTTTTGCAGAAATTTCGAAGTGAAACTTTAAAGTTAATTGAAACTAACTTCATGACAGGGAAGAATTGTGCTTTAAATTCATATCTCTTAATGCTAAATATTAAGTGAACAATAACAAAAACGTCAATCTTGTAACCGAAAGGTAGCGAATCCTGTACTCGTCTCGGCCGGAGACCGCCGTGCTGGCTCATGGTACGTTCAATAGGTCGTGACTGCAAAGTCCTCCAAGTTCGCCTAACAAACGATACCTCTGGGGGTGCAGAATCAGGGAGGAGGTCTCTGATTTGGATCTCAAATCTGACTTGCGGATGGGTGAAGGAGTTCGACCGCCCCCTCAAAAGGGTTGTGTCGGGTGTGTTCGAGCAAAGTCGTCCTTTCACCCGAACGGAGCTCGTTCTCAACGGAAGGCGCTCACTTCTGCCTTCATTCGAAAGACATACTCTCATTCGACTTGGTAGGATCAAGTGGCATTAGACCAACCCGAGCCGATAACAAAAACTTTATATTAATTGGTTTATTGGTCAAAAATTGCATTAAATTCCTCCCCTAAAAAAGGAAAATTTGTGCATCTTATAAATTGTTTTACTTGATTTTAAAAAAAGGTAAGAGCAAAAATTTATTAGTGATTATCGCTGTATGATTCATTTGCATAAATTCGAAATACTATACTCATAAAATTTTGATCGTTTTTGTTTCTGCTTTTAAAAACCACTCTAAGGTGGTTACATTGTTCAGAAGTAAAACATCATCAATTCGAATTTCTGGGAAAAAACGTTTCAAATTTACTTTTCTATTTCCCAACGGGTTGATTCAACGCAATTTCTTCTCTTTCCCGCTATCGAAACTGAAAATAAAATGGCAACATTGTCACGAAAAAGGATATTTAACAATGATGTTAATGATATATTTGTGATTTGAAGTCTTTTAATGCAAAAAACAAAACTTTTTTCATTATGGCATTCCATTCAAAGGATAAAATATTTTTTTAAAGAATAACTACTGCTCCAGAGGAAATTTCGAAACTAACTTAACCATCTGCAAAGTACATAAAATATGTATCTTTATATTATTTGTATTCTTTATATAAAAGTGTTTCACCAACAATAAAACTGCTGGTTCATTTCATTCTCATATCATTTAAAACACTCGCTGAAATGTTTATGTAAATGCCTCTTTTAGCTTTGGGGATATCATGTTGTCTTATTTTCTTCTCTTCTGTATATGATATGCATCATTCTGTCTGTATCTTATATATTTTGTCTTCTGTAGATTATATGTATCATTCTGTCTGTATATTATGCTCTTCTTTTCTGTATATTATATGCATCATTCTGTCTGTACCTTATATTCTTCTCTTATGTATATTATATGCATCCAACATAAGATTGAAAAATATTTTGTAACTTATACCATCATAGCCGTCAGTTTTTCTTATACACAGAGAGACAGATTCAATAACTTTCCGTACCGTAATCCGTTTCACATTTTTTAAATCTCTGTTTTAATCTGACATCATTAAAACCACAATGGATACAGTCTCGGTTACAGCATCGTAGGATCGATCCCCGATTCTTCAATAAACTGACATGAATATGAACTTATATTTGGGTCTCAAAAAAGCCTTCCTATTTTTTCAAAACAGAATGCATATCAATCTGAGCTCAGTTTGATGAATTTATTAACTTTTCTACAGATTCTACAGGACATATTCGCTGTTTCAAAGGACTTAAAAGTTTTACTGACAGTTTTAAGTACCCGGGAAAATGGTCACTCCAAAACATTTTTGCATGTTCTAATGTTATATCCTCCTCCCTTGAACTCTTCCAAAGAGCAAGCTAAAATTGAAGATAACAAAATTAGGGTTACTCAAAAAATTAACTTTCTGAAATGACAAAGCAGGGCAATAGGCAAGTATCATTTTTGAACCTATTTCTAAAACAAAACTCACAATTGTCACAAAACATTTTCCCATGCTCTCCCATAAAAATTTCAACCTGTTATATAACTATTATGTGCCAACTACTACAAAACAATATATATTTCGTAAATAGTGTATGTCAATGCTACGCTTTGCATAGCTTTGACATATAATAATTACGAAATAATAACATTTGAAGGGAACTAAGGCCGTGGTGGCTCATTGGTAAGGTCCATGCTTCGGAACCGGAGGGCTTCAGGTTCGAGACTCGATTCCACAGAAGAAACGTCGTGCGAGGGGGTCTGTGGTACGTTAAATCTGTCAGGGAAAACGTCCACAAATCAGTGTAGTGTGGAGAATGGGGGTGACAGTTCAAGTGTCGTCCTCATCATCTGACCGTGGTTCAAAATGTCGAGGTCCGTCCCCAAATAGCCGTAGTGTTGCTTATGTTAATATAACTAAACTAAAATAAACTTTAAGTGAATTAAATATTTTTGTTGGAGTTATGTTATTCTTGTTATTGGGCAATTATTGGTATTCGAAAATCAAATATATGTTTTATGTGTATTTTCCCTGATTGCAATAAAAATTTTGACTCAGAATCACACATGTGCCCACAAAATTACATACCAAATTTGATAAATTTAAGTCAAGGCGACATTAAGTAATAGACAGCATTATCATACTTATAAAACTATAGACCAACAAATGACAAATCCTTTGTTGAATTTGGCTTAACGTTTTATATGCACTTAGATTAACCCGCCGTGGGGTAGGGCATCTCGTAATTGAGGATGAGATGCTTCCGGCATGGTGGTTGGATCTCGCCAACCTGTTGGGTATAATCAACTCGTGAGTGGCTCCTCGTACTTCCTTCAGGGAGTGTTGTACCGTGGTCTGTGATGGTCATTAGGACTCAACCACAATTCCCGCCAGTGTTGTTATAGCGTCCCCAAATCAAGGGGTGTTTTAAAAGGGGAATTGATAGACGAAATAAAGCTACAATGGTTTGACAGATGGTATAGGTCCAAAAAAGGAAGAGTCGCTGTCGACTTTATTCTTAATCCAGAAATAAAAATAAGAAGATACCGTCCACTTATAATCCAAATAATATCTGGACGTGGGAGATTTCCTGCCTATTTCCAAAGATTTGGAAGCACACATTAAAATAAATGCATTTGGGGAGAAACGGGTACGGTTTACCAGTACTTAATGGAATTTATGAAGATCTCAGAGTGAAGAAAAGACCTGAAGATTCTCAATAATGATGTAAGTACAATATTGATGGTACCAGGTCATCTCAAAACACTGAAGGATAGGATGTCAAAGATGGACAGTTTCATGCCAACTGTTTGAGAGTGTGCGGGTGGGGAGAAAGACAGCTATTGACTACCCCGAAAGGAATGTTAGTTTGACTGTTCGGTCCGTGTAAGGTTGGACAACACTTATTCAGCAGTCGACGATCTCAAATATTATCGATACTGCTACGTTCAGTAGTGGCGGCGTGGTTGGCTGAATACAAGAAGTGTTTCTGTAGCGGCGATCCGGTTATTCAGAATTTAATTCCGAGTGCCTTCGAATGGGACGGGGAGTCAATAATAGGGCTCTGTACTTAGATTATAGATATTAATTTTGCATATCGATTTTTAGTTCTTTTCAATTCGCAGTTATTGTGTTAAACTATATTCCAACAACCCAACAGACAAACTTTCTCAGAGCAAGTTTTGTTCTACATTTAATAGAAATCTACAAATTTGTTATAAAAATTGTATTCGAAATTTCAACCGTCTAAATAAAAAAGTTTGAGTTATTTTGGTAGAATACAGTCATTTTCCAAATTTTTCTTAGAATTCAGAGAGGCCTCAAACTTGCATGTTCATCAAAATTTCGAGTTCGATTTTTTTTGTAGATGACCCTTTTCGACGTACTACGTGTAGGAGAAAGTTAAAATACTTGTTTCTTTCAACTGGAAGCAAGAATTCAACCGGAAAAGAAATCCCACACAAAAATCTTTAACGTTATTTCTTAAACCTTAACTTTTAAAATTAAACAAAAAGTAAACTATCCAGTAAACTTTTTAAAAACTTACTTTTATGGAAAAAGATGATACTACTGAAGGGCATTAAAAGGATAATCAATGTATTTCATGAATTCTTATAAAATGACACAAAACTTTTTTTCACTTTCCTACCCAATAAAAGAAAGTTCCCCTGAAAAGTGAATATAATTGGGAACTATCTTAAAATATCGATAAAAAAGGGCGGAAACAAGCAAGCAGATACATTCAGGAAATTATATGGCTCCATAGAATTAAATTATCGGTTTATTGGAAACGGTTGCAGTGAAAACAAATAAAAATTCATATCCATTGAATTCCTATACATTTTTTACAACGTATTGTTTCCAAAGTAAAAGTTATTATCTCAAACTTTCTAATATATCTCTTTTTCACAAACAAATTAAATGGTTCTTCTTGAATTTTCAGCTTTTCTGGAAATGAATAATGTGTACATCTTGTACCAGCTATTCAGATATAGAATTTTGGTCAAATTTTTAATAAAATAGTACTGAGTTTGAAAGTTTCTGAAACGATGTTTATAAGCCACAAGCTGGTACCGGGCGCGTTGCTGCCGCAGAAGAAATAATCTTGGAAATATCGTTTGGAATTTGAAATAGTTATCTTGTTTCATAAGAAATGATATTTATTTTCTTGTAGGCAATGAAAACATTCATTGAAATGGATGGACAAATAAAGGACAAGCATAAATAGTATTTATTCTATCTTTAATATTCTATTCTACAAACAAATACAAACACTACAAATAAATTTCATACATAGTGTATTTATGTTGATTGATTCGTCAATTCCAATAAATCTTTCGGAAAAAAAAATCCTAAGATTCAAATTATATAAAACACAGGCATTTTTTGCAACCAAATTCTTGATTGTAGATTGTTCTCTTATAAAAGTATCGTATCTTGATAAATTTTCAATAGGTTGAAATTTTATAAAAAACATTCCTATTTCAATCCTAAGGTGTTTCATTTCAAACCGGTTACTAATAATTCCAAAATTCTCGTAACTGTATTTTAAAGAATGTGACACAATATTTTAAATTAAGTTTTAAAAAATCTCAAAATAATTTATAAGTGATCAACTTTGAAATATATTGTGCATAAAATATATAAATTCTGAGAGAAAAATTGTCAGTTTTTAATGCTCTAAAGTGGTTGAATAACTATCCAATCAATAATACCATAGTTCTAGAATATATTGATCCAGGAAGTAAACTCTCTCTGACTGTAATAAATCACAACAATAAATCCAGACAAAGCTATTCTGAAGCACAAAGTGGATGCTTCGAAACGACATGTACGGAAAGACAGACATTCGAGAATCCTCATAAAACCCATTCTTATACAATGCAGGACATTGAGGTAAGAATCCTTACACTATCAAATTATATCTCGGAATGAAATTGGATTTCTCAATAGAAGTTGTATGAAAGGGCTTTATATAAGGTCTTCATTTCTAATAAGGCATAAAAACTTTGTTAAACTGAAAGGAAATTGTTATTGGAGAGCACATTTTCTTTTTTGTCACACTTTGATTGTGTGGAAATGTTTTCGTATAGTATTAAAATATACAACATTAAATATACAACATACAACAACAATAATCCGGCCTGAAGACGTTTTAAAAAAACTCTTCAGGACGGATTATTTTTCTGTTAGCTGTAAGTTGGATTCGATTCTAAACATTTTTACTTTTATTATATTACTAATTTACTTAAATCCATATGTAGTTTAGTAGCAACAACAGGAGCGCGCACTGAATACAATGATAGTTCTTTTAATAGTTTTTTTAAATTGTAATCTTGTTCGAATATGAAATAATTATTTAGTTTCGATTCCTACTTTTAGTTCCGTTTCCGTAATTAGCTTCATTTCCTCTTATATACGCTATATATATATATAGAGTGCAGTAAATTTTATTTGAAAGAAAATTTTGATTTATTTTATAATATTTTACAGTAAATACATCTATTCCATAAAATAGGCGTTAGTTTACATAAATACAGATTTCTTTAGATAAAAATTCTTTGTAAAGAAGAAATTAATTAGTTTGTAAAGGGGTATTTGTTTGAAGTATTTTAATATAGTTGATAGTCACATTTATACGCAACACAAGGATTAACTGTTGAAAACATTTTATGAAATAGATTTCAATCTAAAAATAAAATATTTTTAATAATTGTTGTATTTCAGAAATAATATGTTTTTCGAGCCCCATTTGAACAAAATAAATCAGATTAAAAAACGAAATACTCTCAAGGAAATTCTAATATAAATTATATTCTCAAAATCGAAACTGAATAATTTAATTGTACATTTTTAGAAAGTATAAGATTTCTATTAAATCTTATATTTTCTTCAATTATGGTGTAGGGAATTGCTATCTTTCATTCTTTCTTTACTATTTTATGTTTTTAATACGAATTTTTCTCTTTTTTTCATTTGTCCAGACAAAGTTTTTTGCATATAATCATATAAAGAAACGATTGAATTTGGAAACAATCTTAATAAGTTCATTTATAAATTTTCTCCTGGATAACAATTTAATGAAATGATCATCTTGTTAGTGATGATAAAATCCACTATTCCGCCTATCTAATCCATCGCTTGGTTATCTAAAATCTGGAAGTTCCTTTGAGGTAGAATTTTCCGACACCTGTACTAATTTCTATGGTTCATATATTGAACGATCTTTCATATACAAGGTGTCCCAAATTAATGTTACCCTATTCAGAGCAACATACCATCGTAACTATTCATCTGAAAATTCTGGAATTTAGGGTATGGCATAATTAAGGGATGAGAAAGACATTTTGCTAAAAAATAATTTAGTTCCAGATGTCGCCACTAGAGGGCGTATTCATGTAAAGCGGGTCTGTCCTACGCGATAGATCCCGAACAGTCGAGAATAACCCAATACCCTAGATGTTCTTTTACATTCCCCGAAAGTAACGGTATGATGTGGATTTAATGCTTCTTTTATTCTGGAGCTGTATTTCTTCGAGGAACAAACTCACCAAGTGCAGTGACATGCACTATCACGAAAGAGCGATATGCATCGGTGTTGGAGAATGCAGTTGTTCCGGCTCTACAATCACGCCAATGTCTTGACCGAACGCTTTTTATGCAGGATGGTGCGACTCCACATACTGCAAATTGTGGTGAAAATATTCTGTTAACATATTTCACAGAGAAAGAGTAATAAGCTGCCACTTCAATAATGCTTGGCCTACCCTCTTGTGGCGTCATTTGTAGCTTTTTATAGCAAAAGGTTTTTCTCGTCCCTTTATTAAGGCGTACCCAAAATTTCAGAATTTTCAGAAGAATAGTTACGGTGGTATGTAGCTCTGAATGCGGTAATGGGTTTGATATAATATTGACGAATTATCATTGTATTTAAAAGCACTGTAAAATACATTTTTGTGTGTAAAAAGATTTTGAAAAACAAATGGGTAAAAATATATATTAAATAATTAAATAATATACGATGATCCATAAACAACAGATTGTTATAATCGTATGGGAAACCGTTTACTTTCATTTGTTTGCCCTGATTCCATTTTTCCATCACTTTACAATAAAATCACCTAAGTACTGGATCATCGGCTTATGGGAGAAATTTTTTATCGCCTTCTTTCGTGAACTTCAATCTGGGTATAAAGAATCAATAACACATTTACTATTTCGGGATTTCTGCAAATGGAAATATCTCCGCCCCAGATATTTCCATCACGTTTTGCTTTTTCTCTGGAGGTAAAAACTTTATTCTACGAAGCTTCCATGAATTCGTGATGTTCCAAATCTAATCTCTAGTTTACCGACACAAATGCTCTTTTTTTTTGTTATTTTTATGATATTTCCTAGGGGAAAAAAGACATGGATTCTTATATCATTACTTTTTCACTGATTTAGAAACTTCTTTACTTGAGTCATCTGTTTTGGGAACAGATGGGAGAAAATTTACTAAAACATTGTTTTCAGTTTTTGGCAGGAGCATGTTCGAAATAAACAGCCATATAATTTTCGGAATGAAGTTTTTGAAGATACCATGTTTTATATATATGCACCTTCTTTAACAGCTTAAGGTATCTGACTACGTTAAAGTCACTGCTTATCGACCACATTGGCGAATTTTTTAAAATTGTTATTTCTTGGAGTTCAGACTTTAATCTTTCCTAAACAGTTTACCTTTTCTAGGTAAAGGAGGGCCTCACCTATCATTCAAAGTCACATATTTTTCAACTAAAGTTTGTCTTCAATTTTCTTGAAAATTTAACTTTTATGGAAATTTTCCTTTAATATGATATCTTAAAAAACTATTTTAGGTATTTGCATAAAATTTTCAGCCTGTGTTTTATATAAAATGGGCAATGAAATGAACCAAATGATTGTAGGTGATGTACTTTTTCATTTATAGGGGTTTTTAGAAAAATTAAGTTGTGAATTGATGAAAAAAGGCATATATACACATATTTTTACCCATCACTTCTTTGCATTTAAAAATGTTTCTTAGATTTTGGTTCATTTCATTCATCATTATATTCTATAACTAGAATGTAAAGAAAAATAGGACTACTGAATTATAATTTTGTGTCGAGTGTTAACCGTTTTTGTTAAATTTCCTTATAATTTTCTAGACATCTTCCTATTTCTCAAAATATACTATATTTTCAAACAAATTTTGTTATATTTGTAGCATTTTGTATTATAATTAACAGTACATTTAAAAATCGTAAATAATTTTTTTTAATCCAATTTTTCAAAAATTTTCCTTTGATTGTAGTTGGATACCTTAAATTTAAAAAAGAAAATTTATGTAAAGTTACTTCGTTAATTTTGAGATGGATATCTAAGCAGAACTTTTTGATATTTTTAAGGTGTTTAAAATATAGAGTCCCGCATATCTCTATCAAATCTGTCCTTTGGTCTATTGTTAATAGGATAAGATATAAATAATATCAACACCAAAATCAACTCAATGTCCTCTAACATAATTGGCTTGGATGATGAATTTTCAAGAATATAGTTTGCTTCGGACTGAGTTAAGGTATTTAAAATTCACTCCATTTTTTTTTATATTTTTGAGCTCGTTTTATTAATCGATGCCAGATTATAAGCAAACATTTAAACCGAGCATAAACGTAAGAAGGAATTCTTTGTAGCTTAAAAGAACCGCTTAATATTTGGTGAAGTATCAAGATTTTCTTCCAATAGGGATACATAAAAAGGACCACTAATTTTAGATAAATTATTTAACCGCTTCCCTGAGAAATTTTTTCAGAAAATGTAAAAAATCAATACATTTTTTTAAATATACGTATATTTAAACACAAAGAAATGAACGTATAAATAAACATAATATATGTATGTATAAACACAAGGAAATGAAACATAACATGTAGGTTTTAAGTTAAATTTTAATTTTTATAGGTATAAAAGCTTTTAGTTTTAATATTAGTTTACTATCCCGAGTTATCTCGGGCGAATGAAAGGAAAGTTAAACATTAATCCTTGCATGATAGTTTTTGAAATAAGGGACAACGTAAAGTGGTATTGGATATTTTGTACAATGGTATCTGGTCTCTTTTCTTAATGGTTTACCTCTGAAATCTTTTTTACTGAAGCACAGAGTGCACTGACTCTTTAGATTTGCTTTTTTTTTCTGTATCGGGAATCACTATCTGAAAAAATCATCGCGTTCGCTATCTTGCATCATCGCCATTATTTTACTTTTTTTTCAACACAACTGTCCTTCTTTATGCATTACTAATTCACAAGCAGCTACACAATAAGGAAAACAACGCAAATATGCTTTTTTCATACGTTTCTATTCCACAAGAAGGCTTGTTACTATACAATAGGGAAAACACGTCACCAGTCCAGCCAAAAGAACCCCGAAACCAACAAAATGTGGCAAAATGTCAATCAAAGTTTAATATTTCTTTTCATTCTGCTTCGCATGAGTTTTCTTGAAACTCGAAAATTTAATATATTACAATTACAGCAACTCTCCACTTCAGAACGACTTTTGATCCTTTATTATTATTATTCATTATTTTTTTGTTCCTTTAAATTTTTATTTCATATTTAATTTATTGAATAGTATCGTATTTTATTGTAAATAATGTGTTTGTTAAATTAAAATTTTAAAAAGTGGTGGCAATTCCAACTTTTTAATTTTTTCTTTATTTTGAAGTGCTGGCAACATCACTTTATGTTAAAAAAAATTTCCGAATTCCAAAAATAAAAATGAAGTTGTTTTATGACTAAGAATGTCTATGTTTATTTTTTTCCAAACCTTTTCCATATAAAGCACGTTATTTTACCATCATGCAACTGGCCTGTTCCGATGCGAGATGGTCTAGATTAATTATGGTAATGTCTAGAGCAAATTAGCTCCCATGACATACGAGGGAGAGATAATTCTAGATAATCTGGCAATGGTTAAAATTTCACATCATTTTGCAAAAGCAAATTTCTACATTTTGTTAAAAAGAGCTCTGGGATTTTCCGTCTATGAAATAAAAACAGAAACACCCTGCACTTGTAATATTTTTTAACAATTCTTTGAGAGATGAAAGATCTTTCATATATCACTCGTTTCAGAAAGATTAAAATAACTGAAAATAGTTACAATTTGGAACAATTTGCCAAGAGTTAGAATAAGTTTCTAAATATCTGCTTGGAAACTAGCCATGGTAGAAGTCCAAAGAAACCATTACCACCATATTATAAATGAATCAAAAATGTAGGTCCTCGGATTTTAAAAGATCTTAATGACCTAAGATCAAAAATGCTTATCCATCTCTCTTAAATAAAAGACTGAACTTAGACAAACAGTCTGTTTCATTTCAAACATATTTGTAGCTGGATGTGTGGCCTTTATCCAAAGATAGATGTTTTCTTGTCTTTTTTCTTATTTATTTTCACACATACAGATAATAATACACATGGACGATGATCAGATATGTAAAAAAACACGTAATATACACATTTAAATGTAGAAAATGCCGCTAAAAATGATCGAACGTATAATCAATTCTTTTTGCCGCTAACGGGGAGCAAGAGGTGCCTGTTTGCACCAGTTTCACATCAACATTCTGGATGAAATGTTCACAATAAAAATCCCAAGAGAGCTCCCCTCACATCCCAAAAATACTTATAGTTTCAAGCATATTGCGCCATCTATGTTGAGTATTTGCTTATTTATGTTTGCTTAGTTGTTTTAAGTTTTTAGTTTATTTTTCCCGTTATAAAGTAACACTAGGGCTGTTTTGGGACGTACATCGTCATTTAAACCATAAGATAAGAACAAACATTAAGATAACGAGGATGACACCTGAGCTGGCACCCTCCTCTGCAAACTTCCATACCACACCAGCGAGAGAAAGTTTGACCCCGACGGATTTAACGTGCACAAGACCCCCTCACACAACTGTTCTTCGGTGTAACCGAGTCTCGAACCTGAAACCTTCCGGTTCCGAAGGCGAGGCCTTACCACCAGGCCACCGCGGTCCCTGCTTTAGGCAGTGTTTTGGTGTTTGGAACAGGAATTTCCCCCCTATTGGGCGTTCGATAATGCTCTATGTGGACTTAAATTTAAATTGTATTTCGCTTCAATAGTATTTCTTTGATACAGCTTATTTCATCGAAATGTTGTTGTAAAATTCAATTGAATTTTTTTTGATATAGTTTTATGTTTACTTGAGTTAATACATCGCATTAAAGTATTAGGAACTAGGAAGGGATATATTTGAGAAATTGCCCTCAATATACAGTTAATATAATAAATTTATTTCTCATTCTTAGTTCAACTACTTTTATGATGGAATTGATATTTTTTGCTCTAATCTCTACATCCAATTATTTGTCTTCGCTCAAAGTAAACAGATACAACTGAATTTTGTGTTTTTAAGCAGTCTAAATTTCAAAGAATGTAATTCATTGTTATATTGTTTCTATTTTCAGATTTATATTGAATACAAATGGGGGATTGTGTGACCAATTGTTTATAATGCGATTCCTTTTTAAAGTTCCTTAACGAACTAAATAAAATAGTTTCTTTCAAATTCATAAAAGAAACAATAAGAATATTTATATTTAAGAATTTATTACTATCCGTTTAGTTTTTAATATTTAGTTAATTATTAATATTTCGTTAGTTATTAGTATTATTATAAATATAGTAAAATAAATTGAATTAAATGTTTGAATAATTTTGTTAGGAGCATTAAGAGGCTAATACATTGTAAAAGTCTTTAACACCGTAAACTATTATTACATATTTTTTCAATAGTATATCAAATATTTCTTAGATAATGGAATAAATTTTTAAAATATAAAAACTAGGAATTTCAAAGACTGTATTTATTTTAGAGTATTTGTTTGGTTTATATGCTAATTAGAATTCTTCATTAGAGGATAAACTGTGTGGATAAATGAGATAGCTTTTGATGAATCTTGTGTAGTAAAGTGCAGAACAAATTTTAATTACATGTTTTTAAAGACATTCTCATGCAAAATAAGGCAAATAAAGGCTTCACTGGTGCAGGGACAGTAAATTATTTTTAAATATTTAAAAATGCAAAATTCATAGTTATGCCTTAAAATCGCAACTTATTATTTACTCTTATTAAATAAAGGATTATACATCACTTCACTCAGATTTTGTTATTGATAGAGGTGTTACTTATGGAACAATGACATAAACTGCACACTTTGTGCAATATCAACCTTAAAAATTGAGAGGTCCACACTGGAAAGCGATTTTTATCAATAATTTATTATTATTAAAATTAATCTAAGTATTTATAATCAAGATAAATATCAATACCAGTATTTACTTCTCTACTTTCTCTCATGCATATGCTTATTCAGTGCAATGCTATCAGTATTTCTTTGTAAAGGTGAATAGAATCAATAGACCGCTGTGTAGACATATACACTGATGGGAAAAAAATCCCAACACTAGGAAGGAGCTGCGCTAGATAAACGAAATTTGGTAGGCGTGTTTATACATCTGAAAGATGACGTCGATTCAAATTTCGAGCTACGTGCGTAAGTGTGGCGCTAGTAGCGACTCTATGAACATGCAAATGAGGTTTGCTTTAAATAAGCGCTGTAAGGTTCGTGATCGTTATTTACAGTTGAGATTTGACATAATGGGTTAATGTTAGTCAAGGATGCCTCTGAGAAATCGAAGAAGCCATTATCAACAGCTCACTGAGTTTGAACGAGGTCGTGTTGTAGTGCTACGAGAAGGTATGTTCTCTTTCCGCGATATTGCTGAAAGACTTGGCAGGAATGTATCCACTGTGCATGAGTATTGGCGGCAGTGGTCAAGGGAAGGTACTGCCTCAAGAAGACCACGTGGTACTACTGAGAGGGAAGACCGTCGTATTCGGCGTACGGCTGTGGCTAATCGTACTGCGTCTGCAGCTGAAATTCGAGCTGCAGTTGGCCCCACAGTAACACAACGAACTGTTATAAATCAGTTATTTCAAGGACAGCTCCGAGCCAGACGCCCTGTACAGTGCATTCCACTGACTCCAAACCACTGCCGTTTGCGACATGAGTGGTGTCAAGCTAGAGCTCATTGGAGGACGGAGTGGAGATCTGTTGTGTTCTCTGATGAAAGCCGGTTCTGCCTTGGTCGCCGTGATAGCCGTTTGTTGGTTAGAAGGAGGCCAGGTGAACGCCTGCTAGTGACCTGTCTGCGGCCTAGACACACAGGGCCTACTCCTGGAGTTATGGATTGTGGAGCAATTTCGTATGACAGCAGGAGCACTCTCGTGGTTATCCCACGCACCCTGACTGCAAATTTGTACGTCAGTCTAGTGATACAACCTGTTGTGCTGCCATTCATGAACAGCATTCAAGGGTGTGTTTTTCAACCGGATAACGCTCTCCCTCATACCGCTGTTGTAACCCAACATGCTCTACAGAGTGTCGACATGTTGCTTTGGCCTGCTACATCACCAGATCTTTCTCCAATCGAGCACGTATGGGATATCATTGGACGACAACTCCAGCGTCATCCACAACCAGCTTTAACCGTCCCTGCATTGACCGCCCAAGTGCAACAGGCATAGAACTCCATCCCACAAACTGATATCCGACACCTGTACGACACATTGCATGCACGTTTGCATGCTTGCATTCAAATTCTGTCGGTTACACTGGTTACTAATGTACCAACATTTAACATTTGAAATGGCTCTTCTCGCCAATGGCTCTACCTGTGATCTTGAAACTTTAATCAATTAAATATGTTACCTAGACAAATGTATTCCTAAAATTTCATTACTGTACAATAATTTTTTCTTGGTGTTGGGATTTTTTTGTTTTTTTCCATCAGTATATATATATATATATATATATAAAATACAAATACAAATATAGCCAAAATACAAATATAGTATTAATTAAATAAATAGAAAGTGAATATAATCTGCAATATACTTATTTTCTCAAATATTACCCACACAATAAATCCATTGGGAAATTTAGTTAACTATTCATTACAAATTTGCGTACTAAGTCATAATATAATAAAACACACTCATCTAAGCAGCCATTCGATGCATATCATAATTTTATACGCCAACAACAAATTATCACATAGATAATCAGATGCAGGATTAGAACAATTGGTGCGCATCAATGAAACGTAATGAAGTCATTACGAGTGTGGGGTTTTGCGAAGAAATGAAGTGATTATACTTTTGAGAGAGGAAAAGAGATTGTGAGGGAAGGGTGCACCCCTGTGTAATTTGTGTTATGTAATTATGAGGAGTGTTTGCGCCGTGCAGCAAACAAAGATGTTAGTGCTGAATTTTCTCGATTCTTCGCTTCCACAGAATCGTCCCGAAATCTTCAGGGCGCAAGTTATTACAAAAACAATACCAAATTATGCTTCTATGCAGAATAATATCCTCTCCAAGGACAATATGTGATGGAATTTTCTAATATAATTGCCTTTAAATATAATAATAACAATATCCTTAATTTCAAGGATAACATCAATCCTCAAAAAATATTTACTTCTTATATCAGGGAAGAAATTACTATAAATGCTGTGGTTAATTTTATATTTATCAATTGCACAGCAACAGTTGTTATCTTTTTTATATTAAGAAAAATCTGTTGTTGTTTCTTATGACACTTGTCATTGAACAAGCCCGCTGTTACGAAGACAGCGATTTCAGTCGATAGGGAGCGTTTCTTGTTTCAGTAGTGCCAATTGGGGCCAAAAGTACGATTTTGCCACTCACGCATCACTGTTTCGCCTGCACAACCAATTTTTACAGGTGGGCGCATTCACACATCTCTCAGATAGTAC
Source organism: Argiope trifasciata (assembly GCA_026543055.1). NCBI lineage: Eukaryota > Metazoa > Arthropoda > Arachnida > Araneae > Araneidae > Argiope > Argiope trifasciata. The sequence goes on from JAPMOQ010001638.1 coordinate 2,148,384, forward strand.
AGAGGGCAACCATGCCCGAACCGGGACTCGAACAAAAAAATTGATAGATAGGAGAGCAGTAAATTATATTTCTTAAAGTTATTTTATGTCAATCATGCATTTAAAAGTTAATATTCAAGGACTATATTCACGGAGTATCCTAATGTATACATGTGAGGTTTGTTTTTGAAAGCTCATCAAATTTTATTTGTTGTTTGACTTCTAAATTTACATTTGATTGTATTCATGTAAGAGAACGCTTGCTCACACGAATATGTCGATTTGAAGATCGTTAGCGATCCATATGAAAACTTCTTCACTTCACTGTAGCATTCTAGAAAACTGTTCCATGCTTCGAATATGAGGGCCTCCACGCGCGGCATTTCTTTTAGAGCTGTCCTCTTGTACTGCGCGATGTGCATGTATTTCAGGACCACCAACTCTACCAATTTGCTCTTGAGTTCTGTGAACAAGCCACCACACAAGTCTTTGGTTTTCAAATCTAGCAATTGCAGTTGAAGCGATCCAGCATCCATTCCAAAGGGCTCTATGTTGCTCTCATTTGTATTTGTGTTGAGAGATATTTTGTGAGTGGGAGAGTACTGTCTGTTTTGAATCGTTTGAATCTCTCAGCGAATCCATGCTTCTTGTTTTTTTAAAGTTATGCTGAAGTAAATTCCGTCAACAGTTGCATTGGTTTCATCATGATATTGGATTTTGATAAGAAATTATTATTTTTGATATGGAACTGAACTTTTTCATCTTTTCACAACTTTTCATCTAAAGAGCCGCAGGTTGCCGACCCCTCAGATAGACGGATTGCCTCTAAATAGAATTTGACATGAATATCTGAAACTATAGAGTAGAGACCATGGATGTCTTCATCCGTCTACTTTAAAGCGATTTTGTGTTTTCTTTGTCGGATTTAGATAGGTGCAGGCAGGAGAAAACGTGTTTTTCGAACTCAGGGAGGTCAGAAACATGTAGATTAACCAAAATTTTTGAATTCAAATATTTTGACGACTATAATACTTCTTGCTCTTGTATACAGCTGACCACCCCGCCACTACTGAACGTAGCAGTATCGACAGGATTTGTTGCGGTCGACTGCTGAATAAGTACTGTCCAACCTCACATGGACCGAACAGTCAAACTAGTATTCCTTTCGGGGTAGTCAATAGCTGTCTCTCTCCCCACCTGCGCATTGTCAAAGAGTTGGAATGAAACTGACCATCTTTAACATCATATCCTTCAGGGTTTTGAGATGACCTGGTACCATCAGTACTATACTTAAATCATTATTCACAATCTCCAGGTCCTTCCTTCACTCTAAGATCTCCATTAATTAGTGGTGAACCGTACCCATTTCTCCACAAATGCGCTTATTTTCCTGCGTTCTTTCAAATCTTTGGAAATAAGCAGGAAATCTCCCGCGTCCAGATATTATTTGGACTATAAGTAGATGGCATCTTCTTATTTTAATTTCCGGACAATTAGAATTCTATATTTAATAAACGAGACAATATAATGGTAAGATAGAGATGACTTCAATTTTCCGTCTTTGAAAAAGCACCCTCATAAATTAAATAATTTTGAGTTCATGAACACTATTTGAAGTTTTCATTAGCCCTAAGGTAACCGGCTACGTTCGAAAAAAAGAATTTTTAAAAAATAATTAAAACAATGGTTTTTAGATGTATTGTCAATTATAATACAGAATGCTATAAACACAACGAAATTATTTGAAAGTATAATATATTTTGAGAAAAAGGAAAGTGTGTTATAAATTTTAATGAAATTTAACCAAAACAGTTAGCCACACAAAATTGTACTGTAGAATCCTTTTTTTTTTCTTTGCACACAGGTTATAGGATGAAACGATAAAGGAAATGAACCAAAATCTAAGAACAAATTTGAGATGCAATGAAGTCAGTGGTTAAAAATATACGTATATATGCATTTTTCTTTCAATTTACAACTTCAATTATCTAAAAACACGTTAAATGAAAAAGTAACACTAAAACTTTCGGTCCATTTCATTTCCCATATTATTTACAGCACTCTGCCGATTTTATGTAAATTCCTCCATTAGTTTTTGAGATATCGTGTAAACGGTGTAGAATTTTCATAAAAATTAAAGTTTTGAAAAAATTGCAGATTACTTTTAGCTGAAAAAAAGATGTGACCCTGGATGATAGGTCAGGTCATCATTTTACTAGGAAAGATAAACAGTTTTGGAAAGAGGAAAGTCTGAAGTACAAGAAATAACAGTAAAAAAATTCACCAAAAGAGTCGTTAACCAGTGTTTTTAATAAATCGGAAACCTTAAAGTGCTATTCATTGTTTTATATCTAGAACTATTAATTTTTTTAATATATAACACTTGCTTTGAAATGTGGTACCTTGAATTTAGTATTATATTTCGCCACATTTTTTTCTAACACTGTAAAGTCTTTAAATGAGAAAATTTCTGTTTCTTTTCCAATTATTTTGCGAATAGCAATCTGATGCAAAAACATTGCTGCTTTTTTATATCCTTACGCAGAATAGCAGACAATTTAACTACCGATTCAAATAGCATGCATACAAATTTTACAACATTTTAATTTCATTTTGAGCAGGATTTCATTTCAATGCAAAATTATAAAAAAAGCTCAAATATTATCCTCAAGTTTACGATCGCACGTGAATTATAAATTGTTACCTGCGCACAATTATTTTTTCTTACAAGTCTACTCTTTTATTAAAGTAGTCATAAATCAAAATATTCCCAAAACGTAAACTTTTTTCATCTGAAATGAAACGCTACTCCTATGATTACAAAAACTTTTCCTTGTACTGACTTTTACTTTCATAATCTAAACACATCATTAACATTTTGAGCCCGGATTAATTTCGTCAGACACTAAAAACTGGTGTTCACACTCTATGTTCCATCTTGCTTTTCTTCAATCTGCGCTTCTATTTGAGAATGCATTATTTGATTTATTTTTGACGATGCATTTTACGTTTTATGATTAGAGGTTAAATAAATCTATATGAATAAAAATGAAATATGCCTCTTATGCTTTCCTAAACCGCTCATCCGATTGCGATGAAACTGGGTCAGCTTATTGCTCACATCTACGGGATGGTTATAGGGATGGTATTGTAATCTAAAATTTAAAAAATAAATTCGAAACTCAACCGCGTCTATTGACCAAAGATTCATCTCCAAATAGCATGCCGAGGAGACACAATAGATTGGGTAGAAATGCTAAATCCAAGTGAAAGGTTTATATTTTGTAGCTATAGTACGCAAATGAAATGCAAGTCAATCGCAGAGGTAACAACTTTGTGATAGATTATGCGAAAAAGTTTTGCGGAGACCAATTCTGGGGTGTTTAAATTTTAATTAAGTTTTAGCGTTTTCAGAAGAAACTACCAAGAGTATTGTAGTACAAATAAATTTGCACCATCTTAGTTTTCAAATAATTGTCTTTTCAGCTACATCAAAGATTTCATGGTACAAATATATTTTCCAAGTTTAATCAATTTTAAAACAAAATATTTTAATCCCATTTTCTAACATTATTCTTAAGAACTGTGAAAGAATAGGAAACGAATCACGAGACACAATAAATAGTTTCTTTCATGACCATTTTGACAGAACATCCAGTTTTACAATTCTAAAATAATACACGAATCTAATATAGAAAAGGATATTTGCCCGTATTTTATGTACTGTCGTACCGTTCATCCTATTCCGATAAAACATTGCCAAATGATTGATTGACTGCACTTAATATTTTTTTCAACGGCAGCAACGCGCTTTGTACCAGCTATTATAGAATATATAGGATGCACAAATTTATTCTGTAAAATATCGATTCTTATCAAATATCACTAACAATAATTAAAATAAATAAAATTTGTTATTTAAAAAAACAATTTAGTATGCTATATGTGATTGCAAATGTAGTTCCCTAACAAATTTAAATGCATTCAAAAGATAGTTTAGCTCTGAAGACTAAGTAAAATCGTTAGCTTCACACCAAACAACTACAATTTGTAATTATTAATCGTTTATGCAAATGCGAGGCATTTGTGCCTTAACCTAAAATCGGTAACTTTATGCTGGAGAGGGGGGGAGATGAAATCTTAATTGTTGAGTGTGGAGAAAATTTCAGGTTGACCCACCCCACGAATTTATTTTCCAAGTCTCGTATATTAATATGTGCTTCGTACTATACTGAAAGAGAACTTGAACTTGCTTATTATTAAGCGAACACAAGTTCCAAAATACCGATCCTTGCTTTCAACACAAAGTTTTATAGGAATTTTGTCACATCATTGGCATACAATTAATGGTATTTAATCGCTGGCATACAAGTATCAAAAAATGAAAAAAGATGTATTTTGGAAGCAATTTTTTATCAAAAACTAGTTGGAACCCAGCCCGTTGCTACCGCAGAAGGGATATTGCTTGGAATTTGTAATAGTTAGCTTTTTTTGTTAAGAATGATATTTATTCGACCGTGAATACATTCATCGAAATTGAAGGATATTTAACGGAGAAGCATAAATAGCACTTATTCTATTTTTATTATTCCATTTTACATATAAATATTCATTTTTATATCTTAGATTTGTGTATTCTTTTTGAATTGTAAAGCTTGGCGTTTTATCAGAATGGTAATGAAAGAAATCATTTATTGTAATGCGTTTAATATTCGTTCAGAATTCTCAATATAAGAAAAATGTGATTAAAATATTTCTTTTAAAATGGATTAAATATAGAAAATATATTTATACCGGGAAATCGTTAATATAGTCGAAAAGACAATTTTTTGAATACTAAGATGGTGCAAAATTGTTTTACTATAATATTTTCAGAAGTTACTAAAAAAAACCAAAAATTTTATTAAATATTTAAAATTTCAAATTATTAAAAAAAAATTTTATTTTAATAAATTTCAAACCTTTACGATTGGTTCCCCTAAAGCTTTCTCACCCACTCTCGAATAAAACTATTACCTCAGCGGAAAACTTGCATTGCATTTCCATACAATAGCGACGAAATATCTTGAATTTAGTCTTGCTTGAATTTAGCATCTTTACTGAATGTTGTGACTGCTTGGTGAGTTATTTGGAGATTAATCCATAGTTAATAGATAGAAATATTTTTCATTAAAATATTAAAATAAATATTAATCATTTTTAAATGATTGTACTCTGCTTATGACCATTTCGTAAGTAATAAGTATTCAAAGTTTTATCGGAATCGGATCAGATTTACGGCAATGCAAAAGAGACATACAGACAAACATTCATTTTTATTCATATAGATTGAAAAGAACTTTTGTGATAGAATTACAACTGCAGTCACAAGATCACATCACAGAATTTTATTTATTTAAGTCATTGCATTTTCGAGTTTTTACGTTTATATGCAAGCAAAAATACGAATTAATAGATTATCTAGACAGAATTGATTCTCAGTTTGATAAGAATAAGCATTTAAAATAGTAAATTACCAAATTTTATCTATCTATGTGTACTGCAATTACCCTGTTTGTTTGTTAACAACAGCCTGACAGGTAGAAAAAAAATCCTCTCATCGGATATCTTTCAACATTTAATATAAATATTGGGCTAAATTCGCATTTGAAATTTCTTTCATCAAGCTCAAAATGTGTTTCAGTCTTCGTGAATGTTGAAATTATGAATTTACATACACGGAGACAGAGCGACTGACTAACAAGCATAATTCCAAAACTGTTTTCTTTGGACTCAGAGTTTTGAACATCTGATTCGAATTTTTTGCCAATTACAATGGTTTTCTTTGAAAGCTCCAAGTACGAAAATATAAAAAAGTCAACATTGATAAAGATTTCATACTCCAATCAGCTATATACAATAAAAACAAAATTATATGCATTTTTGTTTAAGTTGGCCTTTTACCAGATCAGTGACTATTTTTTTCGAAGAAAGTACCCATTTTAAATGAAATCTTTTTACTATTTTTTTTTTTACAAAAATGAAAATTTATATTTGATTTTAAACAATTCCTAATGGAGTCTAAAATTTGTACGTTGTAAATTGTGTCTTCATCACAATTCAATCCTTTAATTCCAATCACAATCTTTTTAGATTGTGTAAAGGCTAATTAGGCTGTAAATTAAGTGTAATTAGGCTGTAAATTATTTTTAAATGGCTTAATTATTTTTGTTCAACAACAATAGCCTTGTATTAGAACATTCATTTCATTACTTAATTCTTCTGCCACTCTTTTATGTCAAAATTTAAAATAATTATGATAAAAATTTTCTTTTTATGTATTAGAATTTCTAAAACAAGTGTTCTAAAACTGTTTATATTTAAAAAAATCTTTTAAAAGAAATATATTTGAAAATAAATGTTAAAAATTCAAAGTTTTATACTAAGATTCTCTTGAATAAAAGTAACTTTAATAAAGATTTAACAAATACAAATGTTTCGTGTCTGATAAAAGATTTTTTTATTCATTTATCATGCAAATCAGAGCAAAAAATATTCACACATTTCTAGCTCATCCCAAACCTAAAATACATCAGTTAGGCCTTCCAGACATCCCACTAAAATTCATCCTTCCACAAGGGATTTCAAAACAAAAAGCGTTTGTAAACATGTATCACTTAGATACTTGCCCTAAAAATAAATATTTACAAAATCAAAACTCACCTCACTTCTTTCAGAACAGCTTCAACTTTTAGTCAGACCGAAATAAAATAAAACATTCTGAAAACCATTAAGGCGGAAATCTTAGGGAGGTAAAAATTTCTTCTAACTTCACCTCGCTTTTTTTAATCTTATCCTCTCTCGATATTTTATTCAACACTGCCCGATATTCCGAGTCCGTTAAAGAAACAACTATTCAATTTCTATCATAAAACAACACGGTTCTAAAAATTTTTCAACTATGTTATTTACCATGGCCTCAAGGTATGACGGAATTGGAATTTGGAAGCTTGGCGTATTACTTCGTTTCCTGTATTCCTTTCGAAAAATATGTTTTTATAATTCGTCTAACAAAACATGCGTGCTTTACACAGCTCTAATAGGGTTCATGTTTTCTTTTCCGTGTTCAAGAAGTTGTTCAAAATTCATTTGAGCAGCTATGTAATACATAATCACTCCGAATAAATGATTGTTGAATAGCGATATTATCTGTATAATCGTGAGGAAAAAAGGAGCCATCCACTTTATTTCTGCTGCCAGTGTTTTAGGTGGAAATTAAAATATTTGGTTGTGATGGAAATAGGAACTGCCCACTTTAATTCTGCTGTCAGCATCTTATGAGGAAATTAAAATATTTGTTCGTGAAGGAAAAATGAACCTCCCACTTTAACTCTTCTGCCACTCTTTTATGTGGAAATTAAAATATTTGTTTGTGAAGAAAGGAGGAAGTGCCTACTTTAATTCTGCTCGCGATCTTTCATGTGGGATATAAAAGATTTGTTATTAATGGAGCAGGAGCCTCCCACTTTAATTCTGCTGCCTGTGTTTTACTTGGAAAATAAAAGATTAGGTCGTGAGGGAAAAAGAGATCCCCCACTTTAATTTTGCTGTCAGTGTTTTATGCGGAAACCCAACCCACCCGAAGGCACTCGGAAATAAATACTGAATGACCGGACCCCTGCAACAGCAACACTTGCAGAAACCATGGGGGGGGGTGAGTCGTAAGGGCCAACACAAGCCATGGTACAACTTTTCTTTAAAGAAGTACTTCCCGTCATCATAGGAGGAGCTAGACCCACTTTTCATCCTTTCGCGTATCCATTAGTGGGGATATGAGAAGCTCCCATGCCGTGAGCTTCTCATCTTCATTTCGAGGTGCCCCCTACAGGGGGTGATCCCAAAAATTAAAAAATTTTTAATGAAATTATCAGTTACAAATTAAATAAGTCTCAGATTAAAATCAAAATTCTAATACTTATCAGTTAAGATCATAATTTTAAGGCATTAAGCGGTAACCACAACTGTTCCTTTGAGGGGTTTGTTTCTTTTATCCGCCATATTTATTGGCGACTTGTCATCCTTGCCGCAGCAAGGGGCATACTATTTTACACTTTTACCTATTCTGCCTAATATTAAGAAACTTTTAAAAAAGAATGAAGCCAAATTAATTATTGGTCTCTCTTTCAATAATTGATGCCAATTATTGATGATGATGATGAATAAGTGATGTTAATTTACCATTGAAATCAATGAAGGTGCAAGTATGTACAAGTTTTTCGTAAGGAGTTTTTATTAGATACTAGCCGCCTTTGACGACCAGCTGGTTCGCCATGAGAAAAGCGTTCTAAAGTTTTCAATTAAATCACATATTCATTAGTCTTGAAGTAATTCCGGGCATTGGTTGACCTGAAATTAATATTTTCTTTAAGATGATGGATGGAAAGTTCTAAAAGTACTCCTTTTCCTAATAATATTCTTTAATTTTATAAATCAGTCAGTTTTAACCATCGGTTATGCTTCCAACATATTAAAAATGGATTTTTGGTGATTTTGCCAAAATATTAAATATGTTTTTTGGTGATGTTGCCAAAATATTAAATATG
>JAPMOQ010001638.1:2163809-2187744 GCA_026543055.1 Argiope trifasciata
TAGCTTAAAGTAATTAGAAAATTTTCTAATTTTTTTTATTTTCATGTGTGTGTGTGTGTGTTGTAATTGAATAACATAGAATAGTTGTAATAACATAGAATTGTTTTGTTAATCTACTCATATTTGATCGATTAAGATCAAGATATTACGGTAATCATTATAAAAAATGAATATTTTCTTTTGCTATACGAACTTTAAAAAATTAGTTTTTACAAAAAAAACGTGTTGAATTTTTAAACATTTTAAGAAAAGTTACTTAATATTTCATTCTGATGTGAAGATGAATATTTGGGACATTTTAATTTCAATCAAATAAGCATGAAAAACTGAGAATAATAGTTATTAAAAGTATCGCTATTTAAAGTATCCGACTACGTTAAAGACACTGCTTATCGACCAAATTGACGAATGTCTTATAGCTCGGGCTTTCCTCTCACCAAAACGGTTTATCTTTTCTAGGAAAAGGAAGCCCTGATCTATCATCCAAGGGAATTTTAAGCAAAGCATATCTTTCAGCTAAAACTTGTCTTTTGTCTTAGATTTTCTCAAAACTTTAATTTTCATTAAAATTCTCCACCTTTAATATGATATCCCAAAAATTAACGAAGGTATTTGCGTGAAAATTTCAGCGTGTGTTTTAAATAATATGTGCAATGAAATGAACCAAAAGTTGGATTGTTGGTGAAATACTTTTTCATTTATTGGTATTATTAGAAAAATTATGTTGTGAATTTATGGAAAAAATGTATATATGAGTATATTTATACACTTCTTTGCACCTTAAAATGTTTCTTAGATTTTGTTTCACTTCATTCATCATTGTATTCTGTAACTTGTGTGCAATGAAAAATGAGATTTCTTCATTACAATTTTGTCTAGAGTGTTGACCGTTTTGGTCAAATTTCATTAATATTTACTGCAAATTTCTGAAAACATATTATATTTTCAAATAATTTTGTTGTATTTGTAGTATTTTGTATTATAATTGACATTACATCTAAAGACCATAGTTTTAAATACTTTTTAAAAAATCTAATTTTTCAAAAACTTTTCCTTCGAACGTAGTCGGATACCTTAAGAATCTTATTAAAAAGTGGGGAACAATTTTATCATCTAAGAGTGATCTCTAGAAATAAACATTGATATAGTGATAAGAAATAGATATCCCTTAACAATACTGCTATTAATTCATAATTTTTTTTCTGAAATTTATTTCTGTCTCTTCACATTTGATTTGGTGCTTAAGGCCCCTCGTGTTATTGCTTACTAAACAAACAATGCGATTCCACGTCTTGAATCCAGTCACGTAGGTTGCGTTCAAAATTTGGGAGAAGTAGGACAAAGAATGGGACCAGATTTCATTTCAGGGAATTCTCATCCACTGGACAGCTAGTAAAGTTCTTTCTAACAAGATTTCCTGAAAGTTTTTGCTGTTCAAGAATGCTTATAGTGCATAAATAATTTTCCTGTTCTGATTATACTGAATTTTTTATATATATAAACATCTAACAGAAAAAATTCGAAAAAAATTTTGCATTATGTTTTTATTTAGCATTAAAGTTAGATAATTTTGTTTTTACTACCTATCATAGTCAGATATTTCATTTATTTTTAATGCCATAAATTGTTGTTGGTGGCACTTTACAAGCCCATAAACCAATAGTCAGCAATTTAAGCCTAATTTAGTGTCTCATGTTTTTTAGTAGCTCCAACAAGGGCCAAGAGTACTTGGGACTTAGCGCCTGTCAATACTGCTACGTTCAGTGGTGGCGGGGTGGTCGGCTGTTTACAAGAATTACTATGGGCATAGCTTCACAACCGCTAGCACAACCCCTTTTGACAGGGGGGCAAATTCACACGCCTCACAGATAGAGCACAGAAAAACAATCTTGCTCAAACCAAGTCTCGAACATGAGACTCCCAGATCAAGGGGAAGTAACGCTACCCAGGACACTGGCTCATGAAAGGTTTCTTTCTTTTTGCAAAAGCTTTCTTTAAAATAACCACTTGATAATATTGATGAATTACTATGAAGTATACCAAAACAAGGAATAAGATTATACTATGAATGATACCAAATTATATGCTCCAAAACTAAAATTTTAAGTTAAAATATTTCGATATTTAAATGAAAATTTAAGTGTGAATATTGTATACATGCGTAGAACTTGTTCCTAATTTTAACGTTATGCTTTTAAATCAATATTCCCACATTATTTAAAACTTGAATTGGATAGTCATATTAGGAATTTTAGACATCTCAGTCGTTCACAAGGTTCTCATAGATTCATAGGCTTTTGGTTCGAATCTCGAAACCCAACAACAGTTTCATGAGCCGCGGTGGCCTGGTGGTAAGGTCTTGGCTTTGGAACCGCTGGGTTTCAGGTTTGAGACCCGATTCCACCGAAGAACCGTCGTGTGAGGGGATCTCTTGTACATTAAATCTGTCAGGCCAAACGTCCTTCAGGTGGTGTGGTGTGGAGAAGGGGGTGCCACTTCAGGTGTCGTCCTCGTCATCTGACAGCGGTTCAAAATGACGAGGTCCGTCCCGAAAAAACCCTCGTGTTGCTTTAAATGGGTCGTTAATATAACTAAACTAAACTAAACTAAATAACAGTTTCATACGCTTTTCTTTTTTTTTATTGATTTAGGGTATTAATCTCAAACATCTTCCTATAATTAATATGAACTATACCTAATCATATACCTAAAAATAAAATTTTAAGTCAAGATATTTATATACTTAATTTGAATTTAAAGTTTTACGGTATCCAACTATGTTAAAAGGAAAATTTTTGAAAAATTTAATTTTTATAAAATTGATTGAAACTATGGTTTTTAGATGTATTGTCAATTATATTACAAAATACTACAAATACAACAAAATCATTTGAAAATATATCTTGAGAAATAAGAAAATGTGTAGCCAATTTTAATGAAATTTAACCAAAGCGGTTTGCACTCTATACAAAATGGTCATGCAGCAATCTTATTTTCCTTTGCACTCATGTTATAGAATAGAATAAGGAATGAAAGAACCAAAAGCTAAGAAACAGTTTGAGAGGAAAAGATGTGATGAGTAAAAATATACGTATATATGCAAATTTTCCTGAAATTCACTACTAAATTTTTCTAAAAACATGTATAAATGAAAAAGTATTTCGCCAACAATGAAACTTTTGGTTCATCTCACTGTCCATGTGATTTAAAACACATTCTGAAAGTTTTAAGTAAATATTTCTATTAGTTTTTGAGATATCATGTTAAAGGTGAAGAATTTTTATGAAAATGAAGGTTTTGAGAAAATAAAAGTGGAAGACACATTTTAGCTGAAAAATAGGTGACCCTGGATGATAGGTCTTTTTCTTAGAAAAGATAAACTGTTTTGGGAAGAGAAAATTCTAAGCTACAAGAAACAACAATATGAAAAATTTTCCAATATGGTCCAGTGTTTTCAATATACTCGGATACTTTAAAATCATTTTTTTATTTCTGGTATTATTTTCAACAATAATCTTATAGTTAATATGACATACCCCCTATCATATAGCCCAATAATAAAATTTTGATGCAAAATATTTCTTTATTTAATTGAAAACCTAAGTGTCAAGATCATACACATGTGGAGAATTCATTCTTATTCTTACCATTACGCATTTAGATCACATTCCCACCATATATATATCTCGAATTAGATAGCTATATTATAAATCTTAGAGTTCTCAGCCGCTCTTTTGATACTCAACTTGGTGTCTAGATCGGTAGGGAACACAGATATTTGCTGTGATGGAGTCTCGGAACTGCAGCATGATATTATACATTTTTTTTCTTTATTTCCATTTTATTTATAACTAAGCATTCTAATCTTAATTACTACGAATTTTACCAAATCAAATGCTGCAGATATAAATTTTTATATCCATTTTTTCCTTATTTAAATTAAATTTTAAGAAACAACATCAAGCCCATGCGCAGAATTCATTCCTGCACTTAGCATTGCACATTTACACCAGATTCCCGCCGTATTTAATAATAGCTGTTGCCCTCGCGTTGCTGCAGCTGAAAGAAATAATATTAAGTACAATCAGTATATAATTTAGCAATGTTTCATCGAAATAAGATGAACGGTACGACAGTGTATAAAAAAACGAACAAACAGATATTCCACTTTATGTGTTAGATTTGCGTATTCTTTTAGAATGGTAAAACTTGGGGTTCTTTCAGAACAGTAATGAAAGAAACTATTTACGGTATCTCGTGACTCGTTTGATATTCGTTCGAAATTCTCAAGTTTCATTTTTTTTTTAAATCTTTCAAAATGCATCAAACAAAAGAAATATATTTATACCAGAAATTCTTTAATATAGTTTAAAAGATAATTTTAGAAAATTAAGATGGTGAGAATTTATTTGTACTACATTATTTTTGGAAGTTACTGCTCAAAACGCTAACATTTAATTAAAATTTAAAAACCCCTGGGTTGGTCTCTCCAAAACTTTCTCACATAATATATCATAAAGTCTCCCAAAACTTTCTTTCCTCTTTGAGTTGTTACCTCTGAGGATGACTTGTATGCCATTTGCGTACTATAGCTGCAAAATATAAACCTGTAAATTAGAATTAACCTTTCTACTGAATCTATTGACTCCTCGGCGATTTATTTGGAGATTAATCTTTAATAAATAGATGCGGTTGAGGTTCGATTTTTTTTTACATTTTAGGTAATTATACCGTTCCAATAACCATACTGTGGGTATAAATAATAAACTGACCCAGTTTCATCACAATCGGATGAACGGTTTGGGAACGCATAAGAGACACGCAGACAAACATTCATTGTTATTTATATAGATTTATTTCAATAAGCGTCTGATGATCTTGGAACTTTCAGCGCCTGTCAAAGAGTGCTGCATGATGGCTAGATTGGCAGGATTTTTCGTCGATTACTTCAGGTCTTCATGTCTCGACGCCAGAAAATGCTTCTATATACTTGTCTTCTATTTATTTTGCGTATTATTTTCTATCCTAATCACTATGAACTTCTCCAAATAATACATCTCTGAAATAAAGTTTTATATCAAAAATAGTTCTCCATTTAATTGAAACTCTATGTGTCAAGATCACGCACATTCCTATTCTTCACATCGTGTATTTCATGCTGTATTTAAAATTCGATTTGGATATTGCAATTAAAATTCTTAGACCTGTCAGCTTCTATCAAAGTGCATGGCCTAATGATTAAAAATGCGCTATCCAGACTATGTATTTTAATCTTATTATTTCCTTTGTTGGCATAAATGAAAATTGGCTAAAAGTATTTAAAATTTGGAATAAAAACAGAATGGGTTACCGATACCAAAATGGACTTCTGAATGAAACCTCTACTTTACAAGACAAATTGCGAAATACTATCTAATATTATATTTTTTTAAAGTATTTAACTATTACGTTTAGTTGTGTTACGAATAACGATTCGATTTTAATGTCAGTTACACTTTAAAACAGTATCGGATAAAAATCCATTTAAATTATTTAGTTTCCAATTGTATGACTGCCATCTACCTTTTCAGTTGATATTTTAACAATGTAAATTTGATTATGTAATATCAATGTGCTGTGGAGAAATTGGAAATATTAGCATGACAACTGAAAATTTAAAAAGAAATTCCTTTTTTCTTTCAATTTTATTTTACTTATTTCATATAAATCATTGGTGCAAATAAACGTAAGCAGTGAAAATGTACATAGATTTCTCTAATATTTCTTGAATTTTATAAGACAAATTACCAAGTAAACTTATTTTATTTATCTAGTAAATAAAATCGATAGTTAAAAATATAGTTATGCAATACCTGCAATAATAACCAAATATTATTAAAACTGTACTGTATAAAATTTATATAGTTTTATTTTCATGTTACTTAAGGCCTCAGAAACTAAATTTTATTATGAAAAAATTCATGAATAACTTTAAATTATAAAATACGAGGTAAAAATACATAACTTTTATTCTAGAATTTTAAGTTTCTTCGAATGAAACAAAAATTCTTATTAGTATTTTTTGAAACAAAAAAGCAAGAAGTTCTTAAAATTTATTTCAAGTATTACAGCCTCTGTACTTTACTAGCTTTCAAGTAAAATTTTAAAAAATAATAATAATAATGAGTACTGCTTCCTCAATAGACGTATTCATTATTTTATGCAGTAAAAACTCTCCACTTTCAGACAAGGTAATCATTTTTTGAAAGTTATATTTTCCAAAACTCTCGTCTTTCATTTTTGACTTTTTTCTGCATTAGAAAAAGTCATTTAGTTTTAATAATTTGTAGAAAAACTTAACCGCAGTGTGTAATACCTTTTTCTTTCCCTACATGCACGTTTTCATTGCAATTTAACAGCCGCAACTTCGCTCTACATAAATGTTAATCTCCTTTTCCTCTACCAACTTCAAATCTTTCTGACAATTTTAAATGAAAAGTTGTAATAAAAAGGCTTCTTTTTCCGAAATAGAAGAAAAAACAAAACTGTGTGGTTGCTTAGAAATTCTTCTTTAACGATTTATTATCATTTTCATGCTACAGTTGCATCAAAACAAATGTTTAAAAGATTAGTAAAAAAATTTTTATTGCATTTATATTTAATTGTTTTCTTCAGAAAAGTCATAAAAAAGAAAAAATTTTATGGTTTTAATTTTTGACATTATTGTAACAAAATTTAAGGGTATTAATTAATCCATTCATAAATTCTAAATTTTTTCCGTTTGTTTATTTCTGTCAAATTATGATTGAATAATTACATTAAATATAATTTACTCATCGTGCGAAAGATTTTTCTCTAAATAATGTTCCAGTATTAGCTATTTTGTCGCTTAAGGTATCCGATTATGTTAAAAACACTGGTTATTGAAAACATGATTTTTTTTATTGCTATTATTTCTTGTAGTTCAGACTGTCCGCTTTCCAAAACAGTTTGTCTCTTCAAAGAAAAGGAAGGCCTGACCTTTCATTCAGAGTCACATATTTTTTAAATATAATCTGTCTTTCACTTCAATTTTCTTTAAAATTCAATTTTCATAAAAATTCTCCCCCGTTAAGATGATATCTCAAAAACTAATAGAGGTATTTGCATAAAAAGCTCACCGAGTATTTTAAAAAAATATGGGCAATGAAATGAGACCTAAGTTTTATTGTTGGTCAAAGGGTTTTTCATTTATAATCATTATTAGAAAAAATAAGTTGGGATATAATGGAAGGGATATGTACATTTAATTTTACCTATACCTTCTTTGCATCTCAATATTTTTCTTAGATTTTTGTTCATTTCCTTCATCATTACGTTCTATCACTTGTGTACAAAGAAAAATAGGATTGCTGCATTACCATTTTGTGTAGAGTGTTAACCGTCTTGGCTAAATTTCAATCAAAGTTACTAATAATTTTCCAATTTCTCAAAATATATTAAATTTCCAAATATTTTTTGTATTTATAGTATTTATTATTGATAAGACATCTAAAATCAATAAATGGTTTTGAAAAAATCCAATCTATCAAAGTTTTCTTTCGAACGTAGTCGGATACCTTAAGTCGCCAAATACGTTGCCACGTGCCAAGCTCCAAAATATCTGATACGACATCTAATCACCATCCAATATTGATTCCTGTAAATCAGTCTTTCTTATGGTGATATTATTTGTGTGAGAAAGCAAACTTACAGGTTCCTAACAATATGTAATCAATATTCCAGGCCAGCTAGATTAATCACCCTAGGAGGCTGATATATAATAAATATAAGCACTGAACTGAAAGTGGTAAGCTTTTCATAGAAGTATGTTTATACAGATGTATTTGAACAAAATTTAAACCTGAGCAATTGACTATAGTAAATTGATTACATAAAATCATATAGTGGATGGTGGGTTTAATCCCACTTGGTCATACCAAGCCCGAATGAGAGGAGCTCTTCCGAATAAAGGCAGAGGTGTGGTCCTTTCGTTGTTAACATTCAGGTGAAAGGACGACTTTGCTAGAACACTCAACACATCCCTCTTTATGGGGTGGTTGAACTCATTCATGCATCCGTCAGTCAGAATTTAAATCCAAATCAGAGATCCTGATTCAGAGTTATCATTTATGATGGGAACTTGGAGGACCTATTGAACGTACCCCAACTGCCATGAGGGAACACGGCGGTCTTTGGCCGAGACGAGGACAGAACCTGCGACCTTTCGGTTGCGAGACTGATGCTCTACCAACCAGGCTACCGTGTACCATAAAATCGTACAAACGCAACAAAGCATCATTTGAAGAGTAGTAGCTATTATTTAGGATAGTTAGATATTATTTCTATATTTTCTTAGTCTAGATATTATTTCTTAGTATTAAGCGTTGATTAAAAGAAATATAAAAATAACTTTTTTTCACATTTGTAAGCAGCATCTTTAAGTAATAAATAGTTTATACGTGTGGATTAAAAACGTTTTTCTTTATTGTAACACAATTTCCCATTTCATATGATAACTCGCAGTAAAAAAGAAAAAAACAATTAAATTTGATGAAACTGTTCAATTTTCTAGTTCAACAATCATCAAATATTTAAAATAATAAGAAATTGTATTTCAAAGCTTTGATTCATTAAATTTCCGACGAATGTAATTTAGTAAAACACTGAGCTTAATCTAAAGTTAATGAGTTAAACATTTTAACTGCTTTCATATAACCATTAAAAGTGTTTTCGTTTTATATTTATGAGCCACAATCATTTAGCTTAGCAATTGTAACTTACTTAATCGAAATAGTTAAAAGCTTTTGAAATCTGTAATAAAATAGTATAAAGTAATTGATATTTTGTTAAAAGCGAATAGTTTTTAAGAAGGGATTTCTTTAAAATGGAAACTTTCAAAATTAATCACCATAAAAGAAAACTACTTCAATCTTCGAATCAACTATAATTCAGGCTTGGGTCTTTATTTTATGTTGATGTATTTTGTACCCGGCGCGTTGCTGCTGAAGAAAAAATAATAAGTGCCATCAATGAATAACTTGGCAATGTGTTATCGAAATAGGATGAACAGTACGACAGTACATAAAATACGAACAAATATTCATTTTTAAGTATTAAATTTGTGCATTCTTTTAGAATTGTAAAAATCAGTGTTCTTTTAAAATGGTGATGGAAGAAACTATTTATTGCATCTCGTGATTCATTTTAGATTAGAATTCTCAAATTTAATTTTAGAAAATGTGATTAAAATATTTTATTTCAAAACTGAGTAAATATAGTGTAGTTCCTATTAGGATTGACTTAGAAAATAAATGTAGGCAGTTTTGTTGATTGATGACAACGCAGAAGAAACAAACAATAACATATATTTAAACAAAACAGCACAGCACAAAACATTCAACGCTTCTACTTCGCCATATTTTCAAAAGATCTCTTTCACTTCTTGTTGCCACTTCCGAAAAAGGAAACTTACCTCTCACGGAGTTTGATCGTGACGCAACATCCTCCCCACCTTGAGTTTGGGGATACAAAACTCAAAACAGTAAATATAAAGATAATACACGCATAGAATTTGAGATAACAAAGAGGTACGAATAGCAACATAAATATTTCAAAACAATAGAATGTAAATTTAAAGCAATATTTTAGAGTTCAAATATAGAAAGTTCAAAAGTTTGTTTAGAAGTTTACAAATCTAGTCCTTTAACTGGTTTTATTTCTCGTCCGGAGCGAGTCACGGGAACTGTTTCATTAGAGTCCGTATTAGGCTCAGGATATTTAGTTACCTCTTCCGGAACCTTCAGAGTTTCTGATGTTACCTGCTCATGATTTGGTGTCAATTCCAAAGGGTACAATCGTTGGACTGGTCTTAGTACGTTTCCCTTTTCAGTTCGCAGTCTTACAAGTCTGATGATTCCATCTTTTCCTGGAAAAAGTTCCAGCACTCTTCCTAGTAGCCAATGCAGCCTTTTTTTTATCATTAGTGCCAATTAAGACTATGTCACCGACATTTATTTTATCTTCTCTTTTGGTAACTGAAGAACGAAGGAAACCCAGATACTCCCTTTTAAATCTTTGTTTTAGATTTTCACGAACCTTCTGAATATATCTCCATCTCAAAACAATATTAGTTTTCTCAATTTGATCTAAATCGGGAACATCATTTAATGGAAGATCTTGAAGAAACATTGAGGGGGTCAATGTTTTCAGTTCTTGTTCCTCGGATACATAAGTTAATGGTCTGCTGTTCATGACAGATTCGCACTCACAGACAAGAGTCTGCAATTCCTCATAAGACAAACAAGAGCGGCCAAGATTTTTCCTCAAAAGATCTTTTAAAATTCCAATCAGGCGTTCCCAGAAGCCTCCCCACCATGGAGAGGAAGGTGGGTTAAACTTCCAACGAATTTCTTTGACTCTAAATTCACTTTCAATTGTAGGCCAATCTAATTGTTTCAAAGCTTTGTTTAGCCCTGTAAAATTTGTTCCATTGTCTGAGTACATCACAGAAATTCGTCCTCTTCTGGCAGTAAACCTACGCATAGCTTGAATGAAGTCATTTGTACTAAGTGATGGTATTAGTTCCAAATGGACGGCTCTAAAAACGGCACAAGTAAAAAGTACAATCCAAACCTTTTGTTTAGATTTAGTCAACAGAGGTCCAGCTAAGTCAACACCCGATACTTGAAAAACTGCTGCCAACTCTGTTCGATCTTTCGGTAGAGGCGGAAAAGGTACTTCAAGATGTTTCACCATTTGCCTTTTACATGTTAAGCATTCTTGGATAACACTTCGGACAGTCTTTTTCCCTTTCACGATCCAAAATCTTTCACGTAAAATAGTCAGAAGAGTTAATGTTCCAGCATGTTTGTTAGCAAGATGTTCTTGGGCTATAAATCGTCTTACTATTAAGTGTTTCGATGGTAGAATTATTGGAGAAATAAATTCTTTCGATTCTTCCTCGCTCATCAATCTGGATTTTAATCTTAAAATTCCTTGTTCATCTTCAAATATTTGAAGACCTTTCAAATTTTTTCGTGTTTCTTCGTTAGAGTAACATTCCTTTTGTACTACACGAAAAATAATCTTCTGTGCGTTCAACAATTCTTCATTTTGAAGTTCTATACATTTTCTTAAGTTTTTTGCCTTTGGTTGAAAACGTAGTACCCAAGCCATGACCCTAACAATTTTTGAAAATTTAGAAAATCTTCTGGCCAGCTGTAATGAAATTGACTCTAACTCTGTGTTATTAGCGGAGATGACTGATTTTCGCTTCTCCATCTCTACTTCTTTCTCATTAATATTTACAGATGACTTTGGCCACTGCTCCATCGAATTCTTTAACCAGGCTGGTCCTTGCCACCATTTGCGTTGCTGGAGTTGTCTAGGTCCACAACCTCTTGATAAAATGTCTGCATTCTGGTCAGTTGAAATATGGAACCAATCTTCCGAATCTGTCAATTTTCTAATTTCACTTATTCTGTTGGCAACGAATACCGACCACTGTTCTCGACGAGTTATCCACGTAAGAACTGTGGAAGAATCGGTCCAAAAGTAAGTCTTGATGTTGGTAAGTTTCAGAGCTTGTTTTACAGAACTAAACAGCCTAGCACCGATGGTAGCAGCCATTAATTCAAGACGTGGTATAGTAATAGTCTTCATGGGAGTTATTCGGGACCTGGCTTGAAGTAACTGAACAGTCACTGAGCCCATACTGGATTCACTTCTGAAGAAAATGCATGCTGCATAAGCTGTCTTACTGGCATCGACAAAAGTATGGATACTTAAAGCAGATTCCTCCATCACACCTAACCATCTTGGAATTTTTATATTTTTGAAGTATTTCAGTTGCTTTCCCCATTTTAAATATTTCTTCTTTATTTGCTCATTTACTTCGTCATCCCATGATTCTTTAGTTTTCCAAGTGGTTTGCAGCAAAATCTTAGGTTGAATCATAACTGGGGCAAGGAAACCTATTGGATCAAATATTCGACTAACCATTGAAAGTATTTTCCTTTTAGTTATTTTTCCTTTCTCATCAAATTTCAAGGATTCTGAGTCTATTTCTAATGTATCTAAATTTTTGTCCCAAATTAATCCTAACACTGATGACGTAGTACTTTCTGAAGATGCAGGAATGACAGAACTTTCCCATCCTCTGAGATCAAACATTCCTTCTTTCATTACATTAGTTGCCGATTCGATGAATGTTTCTAGTTCAGCATTACTTTCTACGCTAGTCACGCAATTATCAACATAGAAACTATCTTTCAATTTTTTAAGAAATTCTTCAGAGTAACGTTCTTTTATTGCTTCTTTTGATAAATGGTAATTAATAACCGCCATTAACAGAAAAGGACTGCTAGTGATTCCAAAGACAACTCGAGCATGCCGGAAAGATCGTATATTACCCTCATCGTCATACCAAAGAAATCGGACAAAGTCTCGATCTTTTTCATGTAAAGATATTTGTAGAAAAGCCCTTCTGATATCTGAAATTACACCAATTGCTTTCAGTCTGAATCTTGTCAAAATAGAAGGAATCGTTTCAATTAAATTACTTCCAGTCTCCAAACAATCGTTTAGCGACGGATGATTATGGATGTTAGCAGAGGCATCGAAGACCGGTCTTATCTTCATCGAAGATTTTGTGGATGTTTCTTTGATGACGGGTCGGTGTGGAAGGTAATGCGTTCCAATAGGCAACTCTTTACCAGGAACTTCCTCAATAACTCCTTCTTCTAACCATTCTCTAAAGACTTCATGGTACTTTTCTCTAAAACCGATCTTTTCCAACTTTTTGGTAGTATATTCAAGTCTTTTCAGGCATAACTCATAGTTGTCTGTTAGAAAGGCATGGTCCACCTTCCAAGGCATATGGACTACGTACCTTCCATCTTCTTTTTGTCGAATTGTTTCTTGAAAATGAACCATAACAGCCTTCTCCTTTTCTTCTCTTGAATTTTGCTCAATAGGATCCCGTATGCCAAGTAGTTCCAATTCCCAAAGTGAAGAAACAGGAACATCCGCTTGAGATAACATGTTTACGATGTTCATGCACGCACCTCTTTTGTCATTATAATTGGATATTTTACCCATTAGAGTCCAACCTAACTTGGTTTCCAAAGCAACTAAGCCGGTTTCTAACTGTTCTCGTCGACCAGTAATTAATTTACCGGCAACGTCTGCACCTAAAAGGATCTCAATGGGACTTGAGTTTTCTTGAATATCTGTTAAGAATATCTTTTTAGTTTTCAATTCATGTATCCAAGAACCATATTTTATAGAAGGAATGTCATTACAAATGACATCATGATCTAAAGCATCTAATTTACAAGTATAATTACCATTATGACTACTCAAATAAATTTTATAACAATTGTGTTTATACATCCTTGTTTTGGTGCCTCCAAATAAGGAATGGCAAAATTCTTCTTCTCTTTGCAAATCAAAACCAAGATCTTCAGCAGTTGATCTCAAAATATAGGATTTTTGAGATCCTGTATCTATAATCGCTCTAGCCTGACGTTGTTTTTTGAGGCCATGCACATTTACAACAAGAGTTTGTAAAATAACTTCATTTGTTGCTTGAGAATGCAAAGAATCAACTATTTTTTCATTAATATTTTTGTCATTTACATTTTGTTTTGACAAATCAGATTTATTACATCCAACATTCGGGCACATGAACTTTAAATGTTTTTTAGAGCACAATTGACACGTTATTAAAGATCGACATTTAGAAGCAAGATGACCCTTAGTCAAGCAGACTCGGCATAATCCTTTCTTTCTTATTATTGCGATCTTTTCTTCTAATGGAATGAAAAACGCCTTTTTACAAAAGCGAGTTGCATGATCCTTTAAACAAAACTCACATGCTCCGTTTGATTCTTGAATGAATAATTCAGCAGCAGATGGGAGCGAGCGTCGGTCCTCTACTAAGTGTTTACATTCCCGCTCAGAGGGAAATATTTCCGATCTACTTAATTTTATTTTTTCTTCTGATTGCACTTCGCTCTTCAGAAACGAAACTATAGCATCAAGTGGTGACACACCCTGTTCAGATTCATTATTTTTTCTTTGCCTTTCAAATGTTCGCAATATATGAGCCGGTAACGAACTTTCGACTAGCGGATATAATATTATACCGCACTGATCCGTAGTTACGCCTAAACTACTTAGAGCTCGAAGTTGAGTAGAAAGCTTATTATACAAACCACTTAAAGAATCTTGTTTCTTTTTAGTGGCGTTATTTAAAACCAGTTTTAATAATTCTCGTACATAAAAATCAATTAATAATTCTTTTCTTCCATATCTTTCAGTTAAGCTTTCTATCGCCAAAGGATAGTTTTCATTAGTAATAGGAAAAGATTCAACAAGCTCTCTAGCTTCTGACTTAATTTTTGTCGACTGAATTAAGTAATGAAATTTATCGCAATCAGTTAAATTTTTGTTTTCGTGTATATTTTTAAACTGATTCTAGAAGGTTAGCCAATCTCTCAGTTCACCGCCAAATTTATACAGTTCAATTTCAGGAAGTCGTGGGGAAACCGTTTTATACGAATTCTCGCACTCTGCCAAATGAGAATTATCGCCAGAATTACTACTTTCGTCATTATTTTGTTTCTTCTTAATAATCTCTAATACTCGTTTAGACTTTAATTCTATTCTCAAAGCCTTTTCTCTATAATCTTCTACAATATTAAATTCAGTTTCAAATTCTGTTTCATCAGTTAAAGCATCTAAGTAACGATTATGCGTTAACTCTAAAGAGTCCGTTTTTTGCTTTAGCAAATGTAAACACATTTCAATTTCTTCGGCGTTAGCATTTTCATTAATCAGCATATTCTCTAACTTAGTATATGCTCTCGTAAAAGAAGCACGCTGTGCTGTTTTATTTCGTTTAATAATTTCCATCTTTACTATCTGACTTAATTAGTGAATTTAATGATAAATGTCTATATTCAAGGTATCAACAACTTCAAAATGGAAATTCAAATTTCTTACCGTTATCAATCTTCAAAACGAAACCTGCCCACCCGGGGGCGCCAGAAATGTAGTTCCTATTAGGATTGACTTAGAAAATAAATGTAGGCAGTTTTGTTGATTGATGACAACGCAGAAGAAACAAACAATAACATATATTTAAACAAAACAGCACAGCACAAAACATTCAACGCTTCTCCTTCGCCATATTTTCAAAAGATCTCTTTCACTTCTTGTTGCCACTTCCTAAAAAGGAAACTTACCTCTCACGGAGTTTGATCGTGACGCAACATATAGAAAACATATTTATACCATAAAATCTTTAATACATTTGAAAACATAATTTTTGAAAATTAAGATGGTACGAAATTAATTGTACCACAATATCTATGGAAGTTACTTCGAAAATTAAACATTTAATTAAAATTTAAAACCCTCAGGGTTGGTCTTCCCAAAACTTTCTCGCATCCTCTGTCATAAAGTGGTTACCTCTGAAAATGACTTTCATGACATTTTCTACAATAGCTACAAAATATGAACCTTTCACTTGGATTTGGCATTTCTAATGAATCTATTGTGTCCCCTCGGTGAGTTATGTGGAGATGAATCCTTGGTCAATAGATACGTTTGAGATTAGAATTTTTTAAAATTTTAAATTATTGTACTATTTTTGAAACCATCCCGTAGGTGCAAGCGATAAGCTGACCCAGTTTCATCGCAATCGGATGAACGGCATAAGAAACATGCAGACACACATTCATTGTTATTTATAGAGATTTTCGCTGTATTAGGAAAGACAATGAAAAACCACTTGTGGAAATCCATCCTCAAGTATACAAAATAAATATAACAAAATTGCTTAGTAAATATTTTTTCTAAGAGATTTACTTTGAATTAAAGTAGTGGCGCTCAAACCGGGGGTCGCCAACCCTGGGAGGCTAGCGAGAAAATTTTTGGGGTGGATGAATTCTAAGAAATTCAGATTTATGCACAATCTACTACTATACATTTCAAAGAGCTGAAATAATGCAATCGAGGAAACTAACAATTATTATTTTAAGAATCTGATACCACTATCAGGGGCCTTCAACCCCCTCCTGATAATGCACAGTGATCTGCGGTATCGGTTGCTCACTTCCACCTATAATAAACTTCCGCGCAGTACAGAAAGTAGGCAGGAGAAAAACAAATTCTCTATTCAAATATCAAAACCAAAACGGGCTTTGGTTATCGATTTGAAATGAATATGCCAATTTGACAAGAAAAGCAACCGATATTTTGATTCAGTTTTCATCGATTTATTGTCTGAATCCCGCTTTTCAAAATTAGTTTCCATTAAAACGAAATGGCTATCTATATTGGATCCAGAGGATGACTTACGGATTGCGATTTCCAATGCAGATCCGAACATAGAAGCAATCATGAGATTTTTACAAGTACATCCCTCACACTGACCTCTAATGATGTGACGTTTTTTAAGGTATCCGAACACTGAATGATATAAAGTTTTTTTAAGGTATCCGAACATTAAATTTTTTTTTAATGACATAGTTTTATGTTCACTTGTGTTTAAACATCGCATTAAAGTATTGGGAACTCAAAAGGGATATATTCTAAAAATTGTCCTCTATAAACAGTTAATAAAATAAATGTATTTATCATTTGTAATTCAACTATTTTTATAATGTAAATTTATACTTTTTGAGCTAACTAAACTTTACTTACAATTATTTTTCTTCTCTCAAAGTAAACAGATACAACTGAATTTTGTGTTTTAAGGTATCCGAAAACGTTGAAAAGGTCGATTTTCTCAAAGCATGACATTTTCCAAAAATTCTATTATTGGATAGACCGATCTTTGAGCTATCCATAATAGGTTTACCTTTGTCTCTACATTCATTAGAAGTCAAGAGATTAATACTTTCGCAATAATTGGTAAACCGGATGTGGACATTTAAATAACCAGAAGTACTGATTTAAAAGCTCCCAAAGACTTATTAAAAATTTGTATGAACACAAAATTAGTTTTAAATAAGGAACATGTTTTGCACAGAGAAACACAAAATGCCAATGAGATTTTTAACAGTGTTTTGTGGAAATTTGCACCTAAACCTGTCTTTGTCGAGGTCTGAATTCTCAGATTAAGGGTATTTATGTCTGTACTACATTTTAACGAAAGTTTTATAGGATTATTGAATACCCTTAAGGTTGTTGGAGTATAGACTAGTGCAAATTCTGCTAGATAATTTGATGAGTTCCACAAAATAAATGAATTTAAGCAGCATTCACTGACAAAGGGAAAAATTGTCAGAAATAAGATTAAATGATTGAAAAAAGAACATTATTAAGAAATTAGTAACAAGCAGTTATAAACTATAAATGTGGTGAAATTTAAGTACGTACTTCCATAATTTATATTTACTACGAGTTACTGTATACTTTAAATGTAATTTTCTCAAAACTGATTATTACTCATTACTTGCAAATCAAATAATACAAAATGTTATTATCATATAGCTAGGAAATTTGGTGAACTTTGTCTTTATGACATTATTATGTATGAATAATAATCTCATAAATTTACTAAAAATATCATGATAAATCTTCGACTGGCTGTAAAATTTTTATTTATTATTAGTACCATATGATTGTAATTAATTCCCTAGAGAAAACTATGTAGTTTATTTTGATGTAAGTTTTGTTAAGATGAAAATAATAGTTTTTGGTGTATATAATTTGCTATAAGAATTATAAGAATTTTTATAAGAATTTGCTGACATTTATACCATTAAAGGAGAATTTTAAAAAAGTTTTAAAGTGTATTTCAAATATTGACATTCTGTTACTAATTTTGAATAGTCTTAAATCCAGAAATATGGTTAAAGTATGTCTACACCAAATTTATCTAAAAAAAGTGCTCCGAACGTGATTAGATACCTTAAGCATTTTTCATTAAAAAATATTTTACTCATATGAGAAAATAATGCATCATTTCAAAGAATTGTGTATTTATTTATTAACTGATTTTTATGGTTACATAAAAATCATACGTTTATAAATTGTTTAATAAAAATAATTAATATGGTTACATAAAAAAATACGTTTATAAATTGTTTATGACCGTTCTTTAGTTCGTTGTTTTTAAAGAAGCACTATTTAAACCGATGACGTCACGGCATTCTTTTAAAAACATCCTGTAAGAGCAAAACAAAAAAAAATTTCATTGTAACTCCGTTGATGATTTTTAAAAAATTATACTGTTTATTCAAAGATCGAGACAAAGTTTTACACAAAATAGGGGGTTTCAAATGAAAATAGTTAGCTCACCACTCAATTAGAGCTTTTATAAATAATTTTGCTGACAGCATTTCCCCTTTGAAAATAAATCAATATACTTCTCTCATTATTTTTTGCTTAACAATAATAAATTATCCCACTTAATAAATAATTAACTCCACTATATAAATAATTAAGGTATCCGACAATGCTATAAAACCGGTTTTGAACCACATTAGCGAATTTGTTTTTTATTGTTATTTTTTGCAGTTCAGACTTTCTTCTTTACAAATTAGTTCGTGCTTTCTAGGAAATCCTGACCTATCATCCAGGTGAATTTTAAGTAAAGCGTATTTTTCAACTAGATTTGTCTTTAACTACAATATTAATTTTCATAAAAATTCTCTACTGTTAAAATGATATCTCAAGAACTAATAGAGGTACTTAAATAAAAATTTCAGTTTGTGTTTTAAATAATATAGGCAATGAAATGAACCAAAATATTTATTATTGGTGAAATACTTTTTCATTTAAAGGTGTTTTTAGAATAATTAAATTAGGGATTTGTCTAAAATATACATATATACGCATACTTTTCCCACTAACATATTTGCATCTCAAACGTTTTCTTAGATTTTGGCTCATTTCATTCATCATTATATTCTGTAACATAACTTGTGTACAAAGAAAAACAGGAATGCTGCATGACCATTTTGTGTTGAGTGTTATCCGTTTTGGTTAAATTTCACTAAAATTTACTACACATTTTACTATTTCTTAAAATATATTATTTTTTCCTTTTTTTTGTATTTAGTTCTTATAATTGACAATGCATCTAAGAAATAATAAATAGCTTTTGAAAAATCCAATTTTTCAAACTTTTTCCTTCAAAGGTAGTAGGATACCTTAAGTCCACTAAATAAATAATTAAATGACTCTATAGAAGTAAAAACAAACTACAAAAGCGGTGACATATTTTCATTTAGCATCAAAGGCCGATGTTATGTAATGAAGTTCAAGAAAGCGGGATTTGTTTATATAATGGACACTATTTTTTTAAAAAAAATTTCAAAGGCCTCTTTTCAATTTTCCTGATTATCTCTACAAATAAAAACGAATGTTTGTCTGTAGGTCTCTTATGCGCTGCCGTGCCGTTCATCCGATTGCGATAAAACTTTGAATAGTTATTACTTACGGAATGGTTATAGGCATGGCAAAATTATTTAAGATATCCGACTACGTTCGAAAGAAAATTCTTGAAAAATTGGATTTTTAAAAAATTATTTAAAAATTGTTGTTATTAGATGTATTGTCAATTATAGTATAAATATTATAAATACAAA
The DNA here is from genome assembly GCA_026543055.1 of Argiope trifasciata. Taxonomy (NCBI): domain Eukaryota; kingdom Metazoa; phylum Arthropoda; class Arachnida; order Araneae; family Araneidae; genus Argiope; species Argiope trifasciata. Next base: position 2,183,414 of record JAPMOQ010001638.1, read on the forward strand.
AACATCATTTGAAAATATAATCTATTTTGAGAAATAGGAAAATGTGTTGTAAAATGTCAATGGAATTGAACCAAAACGGTTAACACTCTACACAAAATTGTAATATAGCAATTCTACTTTTCTTTGTACACAAGTTGTAGAATATAAAGACGAATGAAATGAACCAAAATCTAAGAAACGTTTTGAGATGCAAAGAAGTGGTGGGGGGAAATATGCGCATAGAGGCATTTTTTCCATAAATTCACACCTTATATTTTTCTAAAAAACACCTATAAATGAAAATGTTTTCACCAATAATATAACTTTTGGTTCATTTCATTGCACATATTATTTAAAACACACGCTCAAATTTTTATGCAAATATGTCTATTAGTTTCTAGGATATCCTGTTAACGGTGGAGAATTTTCATTTGAATGAAATTTTTTAGAAAATTGTAGTTACAGACAAATTTTAGTTGAAAAATCAGTGACCTTGAATGATAGGTCAGGCCTCCTTTTCCTAGAAAAATAAAATGTTTTGGAATAAGGAAAACCTGAACTACAAGAAATAACAATTAAAAAAACATTCAGCAATGTGTTCGATGACCAGTGTTTTTAACGTAGTCGGATACCTTAATATATAAAATTTATTTTCGGATCTATTTACCGACTATATTAACAGTGGAGGACTCGCTAACGAAAAGCAGATTCAGTCAAGATGCAAAATTCAAGCAAAACGTTAATATTTCGTAGCTATTATACATAAAGGCAATGTAAAACTTTCTCTGAGGTAATAGTTTTATTAGAAATAAAAGTGTAAGAAAGTTTGAGGGGGACCTATCCTATAAGTTTGAAATTTTAACTCAATATTTATAAAATTTTAGAGTTTTTCTTCTTTTTCTTCTTTTTAGAGTACTTCCGAGCATATTATAGTGCAAATAATTTTGCGCCATCTTAATTTTCAAAAATTATCTTTCTAACTATATTAACGATTTTATGGTATAAATATGTTTTCTGCTTTGAATCAATTTTAAAAGAAAATACTTTAATCCCATTTTCTAAAATTAAATTTGAAAATTCTGAACGAATATTAAACGAATCTCGAGATACAGTAAATAGTTTCTTTCATTTCCGTTCTGAAAGAACACCAAGTTTATAATTCAAAAAAATACCAAATCTAATCCATAAAAATGTATATTTATTTGTAGAATAGAATTACAAAAATAGAATAAATACTATTTATGCTTCTCCTTTATATGTCTTCAATTTCAAAGAATGTATTCACTGTCGACAAGAGAATAAATATCGTTCTTAACTAAACAAGATAACTATTTCAATTGTCTAATAATGTTTCCAAGATTATTTCTTCTGTGGTAGCAACGCGCCGGGTAACAGCTAATTTAAATATAAAGTAATTATCAAAGTGATTTTCTTTTTTCCCTGAAGATTAGTTCTCTAATAAGTTTAAGCTTTGATACCAACTAAATATTTGAAATATTTGCCAAGACATCAAAAGATTAGTAATCATTGGGCATTTTCACTAATCATTAAATAGAAAGATCTCTCCAAGGAAATTTCGTTTTTATTCTTGTATATTCAGATGCAAACTAACAAGCTGTATTTACAAATACATAAAATTTTATTTTGAAATCTGAAGAAAAGCGTTATTGATAGCCAGAAAAAAATGATTCATTACAAAATTAATCGAATAAATAAATATTTATTATAAAGCTTAAGTGACAAATAATGATGATAAATTTAATTTTATATAACGGTAAATTTGTTATATTCAAGTATTTAATGAAAATCATTTTCAAAGAATTCAATTCAACATTTACGATTTCCAATGGTTATTATGAAAGACTGTTTCCGCTATTTATTCTGAGGGTATAAAGAGATGAAATAAATTTATATATTTTTGTAATATATTTCTTTAATTTTTATTAATATTTTTTTCCTTTTCTGCATAAAATAATTAATTAATTGTGTAAATCGATTAGCAACTAACATTGAAATTACTGCAATAAAATTAATATTTTTTAATTACTTTAAGGTCAAATTTTAAAAAATAGCAAAAAATGTTTGTATAGAAATATTTGCAGAAAACTATTTGTATGAATTCAAACTGGTGCTAAAATAACTATTATGTGAAAATATGCTCGAAAGATATTAGGGATAACCTTTGAAATATCTGATAAATACGTTCGAAAAACTGTTTTTAAAGAGAAAGATAATATGAAGGCCGTTTTAAATTGTTCCAAACATTCGGGAGAGTATTCTCCACGAAGCTTTCTCGCAGACACACGACCAAAGTACAATAAAAAAAATTCCAAAGATTAGGGGGAGTATTCTTTCTGAAACATTCTCGCACTCATAATAGTAGTATTCTTTCTTTTCCGTAAAAAATTGTGAACTTTAGATAAAGCAAAAATAACCAAAATGGCATTGAGCAACGATGCTTAACAAATATAGATGCTCTGTGTGAATCCAGCATTTTTGAATTTCATTCATTTAAATCTCTGCTTTTATGAGTTATTATTTTTGCATGCGTGCGAAAATAAAAGTTAACAGGTAGTTCACTTTTGATAAATTTCATTAAAAAATTTGATAAAAATTTAAATTTGTAAAAATTTGATACATATCTTTATTTTGTTTTCTAAAATCTGAGTTCTAAATTTTACCTAGTTAGCTTTTTGTGTTTTGTATCTATCGAGTTCACTTGTGCTCATACAACTGGTCAGCCAGATTTCCCTTGTAAATGGATTTTGTTAAAAATTTGTTAGAAATATACAAATTTGGTTATGATTTTAAGTACTGAATTTCAGCCATCTAGATCAAAGCTTTCTGGGTTATCATGTTCACAGACTTAGATATACAAGGCTGGGCAATTATAAGCATTTTTTGGACATAAGGATATTTGAAACGTGGTGAGTAGCCAAAAACACAAATCTGAGGGTTTTTTGTTTTTTTTTAGCAACAATACTTACTCAATACTTCACACAGAAGAAATTTAAGTTGGAAAACATTGGGACACATTCCCTTCATTCTTCCTACAGATTAATTGGAAGTCGTTTTTGCCCTCATTTACTTGGAATTGGATCCTTCTTTCAGCAAAATAAGCTTATTCTATCCAGAAAAAAAAATTATTACATTTTTCCTTTTAAAATCATTGTTATGAAAAGTTACTAATAGCGTAAAAAGTCTCCTCAACAAAAACATGGAAATTTCAATGTAATAGCTTGGTCAATCAGAAGCAGATCGAACAAGTAATTTTAGAAAACATTTATAATACTTTCGAAATATTTGGAAGGGAAGGAGATCAATCTTTACTTATTACGAAAACAAACATGGTGATTTTTCAGATATTTTCTCAGACAAAAGTTTTTTCACTTCTCATAAGAGTGCAAGTCTATAGCCAGAAAAAAAATATTATAAAATTTCTGTTTTCAGGGACTTATTTGTACGGAAATTTGAAATTTTATATAGATTTTTTTTCGATTGAATCAATCTGGGATCTATAGTAGAAAATAGATGATCATAAAATCCATCTATGTTTACAAAAAATTGGTATGAAAGAACTATGGAATATAACGCTGCAAGATCTTACTATTGAGTAATCACATTCATATATTGTTCAAGTGTAACAGTGAGCGCAACTAATAGAGAAATGGTGACTTTGCTTTTGATTGAAAAAGATCAATGTACTCTTTGGTACGATAAATTAAATCGTTCATTATTCTACCATTATTTCAGGGCTGATTAAAAAATTGATGGTATAAATGCAGTTAAAGTTAATGCTGGTAGGACAGCTTAAATGTTAGAAAATATTATATTACAATTATGCTGCGAAAGCAAGAATACTTAATGGGTTTTTTTTAAGCTACCAAGTGTACTCATATCGAAATTTTCTAGTGTAAGTGATTATAATAAATATTTGCTGGTACCCGTCGCGTTGCAAGCAAAAGTAATAATCTTAGATATATCGTTTGAAATTTGAAATAGTTATGTTATTTAATTGAGAATGATATTCTTTTTTGTTGGCAATGAATACATTCATTGAAATTGATGTGTATATAAAAGAAAAGCATGAACAGCATTTATTCTTTTTTTTAATGCTCCATTCTACAAACAAATTTTCATTTTTATATCTCAGATTTGTGTATTCTTTTAGAATCATACGTTCATGTTTTAATTCCTGTGTGTGCGTGTTGTGTGTGTGTGTGTGTGTGTGTGCGTGCGTGTTGTGTGTGTGTGTGTGCGTGTGCGTGCGTGTGCGTGCGTGTGCGTGTGTGCGTGCGTGCGCGCGCGTGTGTGTGTGTGTGTGTGTGTGTGTGTGTGTGTGTGTGTGTGTG
>JAPMOQ010001638.1:2187844-2224930 GCA_026543055.1 Argiope trifasciata
AATTTTCATTTTTATATCTCAGATTTGTGTATTCTTTTAGAATCATATGTTCCTGTTTTAATTCCTGTGTGTGTGTGTGTGTGTGTGTGTGTGTGTGTGTGTGTGTGTGTGTGTGTGTGTGTGTGTGTGTGTGTGTGATGTATACATATATACATACATATAGTGATATTTAATGTAAAATCGTTGACTGACACATTAAATCACTAGCATGGAATTATTACTCATTATATTTTTGGATAGAAGGCGTTAAATCGTTCCTTTGGAGCATAAGAATTTATAATCATATGCATCGTTGCCCTAATATGAATTAATATTATGATAAACGCTGAGAACGCAGATTGAAACAATGTTGGAATTCGAACAAGTTTTCCAACCCTAAATTATGTGATAAATAGTTTGGATAATAAGCTATAGCTGATGCAAAGTGTTCACTCCCTCTAAATTTTCTTTGAAAATCTAGGAAAGATAGATTTTGGTAGCTTAAAGTAATTAGAAAATTTTCTAATTTTTTTTATTTTCATGTTTAAAAAAAATGAAAATGAAATATGTTGCATTTTCTTTTGTGTTTTTATTGTATACCTTGCTTACCTACATAATTCATTGAAAAGTGAAAAATGTTAATTCGTTCAAAATCCTCAAATTTGTTATTAGAAAATATGTTCAAAATATTTTCTTTGAAAATAGATTAAACACAGAAAATATATTTATACAATGAAATCTTTAATGTAGTTGAAAAGATAATTTTTGAAAATGAAGATGTTGCAAAATTATTTGTACTATAATATTTTCGGAAGTGACTGCTAAAAATGCTAAAATTTTGTTAAATGTTTAGTTAAAACATTTTAATTAAATTTTCTTTTGCCGTTTTATTATATATCTAGCTTACTTCCGAAACATTATCTTGCTTACTTACAAACAGTATTTTAGTCATAAAATGTTAGAAAATGATTTATTTTTTACTTTATATCTCATTTACTTTATAAGATGATTGTATTTTACTTCACTTCATACATAAATGAATTCGTAGCTTTTCTATTAAAATCGTGACTAACTGCATTATCGAGAATACTGGTTATAAATGATTTAAGATGTCATTTAAACATAACTTCATGTTCCATATTAAGTCAAATTGTCTAACATTAACCCCATGTCAATTCAATTTTCTTCAGTTTTATTTGCTGGGAGCATGAAATTTTCTGATGGAGACAATCAAATAGAATAATAGTGATTTTAAAAACAGGAATATCCAGTTTCATCCATCATCTAAACTCTACGATATTGTAAATTTACTTTTTTTATATGTTTTGCATGCTACACAGATATTAAAAAGAATCATTTTTCTTTAGTTTTCAACAAGTCATTCTATTAAATATTGATAAAATTATGAATTTGATTTGAATTTTAGATCAACAGTTAATCTGCTATTTGAAGTTAAGTATCCGACTACGTTAAAAAGAATGGTTTTCGACGACACTGGCGAATTCTTTTAGTTGTTATTTCTTATACTTCAGAATTTCCTCTTTCCAAGACAGTTTATTTTTTCTGGGAAAAGAAGGCCTCACCTATCATCCAGGGTCACATTTTTTTTTCAGCTAAAATTTGACTTCCACTTCAATTATAATTTTCATAAAAATTCTCCACCGCTAAAGTGATACCTCAAAAACTAATAGAAGTATTCCTATAAAAATTTCAGCGTGTGTTTTAAATAATAGGAGCAATGAAATGAACCAAAAGTTTGATTGTGGGGGAAATACTTTTTCATTTAAAGGTGTTTTTAGAAAAATTAAGTTGTGAATTTATGGACAAAAATGCATATATACGTATATTTTTTACTTATAAATTATTTGCATCTCAAAATAGATTCTGATTCATTTCATTCATCATTATATTCTAACAACTTGTTGACAAAGAAAAATAGAATTGCTGCCATACAATTCTGTGTAGAGTGTAAACCGTTTGGGTTAAATTTCACTAAAATGTACTAAAAATTTTCCTGTTTCACAAAATATATTATATTTTCAAATACTATTTTATATTTATAGTATTTATAGTTAGCAATATATCTAAAAATCATAAATTGTTTTTAAAAAATCCTAATTTTCTAAAATTTTCCTTAATATAGTTAGATACCTTAAGAAAAAAAATTGTTTAAAAAATTTTACGAATATTAAATTGGTATCATCAAACAAATAGTTGAAAAAAAATTGAAATAGTATAAAATTTTCTCTTGTGAATGATATTTTCAAAAATTATCGGGGAGAAAACACCAAAATTTCATTCATATTTTAATTAATTAAAATTTTAAAAGAATCTATACATGATGTACTTTTCCATCCCAAAAGTATACCTCTACAAATGTTGATAAATCCAGATTAATTGGACTTTTTTTTTTCAGGCCAATAGACAAACATATACATACCCTCACCTATATTATTAGTAGAGATATAAGGCAAATTCCATGATTACAGATCAGATTTTCCTCATTTTAAGTCATAATATAGTACTTTCCGATTAAATTAATCATAAGTCTAATTAACAATATATTGTGTTATATTTGTATTGAAAATAAGTACTTCATGTGAAATAGGATGATTTCTTAAAGTTCGATGGCATAATATAATACAATTTTCATTATTTGCTTATATTGTACAAACGATTCTTACGAATAAAGTATATTGATGCTAAATAATATTTGTGATAATTTAATATATTTCCATAATTAACCTCGTTTTTCTCTATTTAGTGTTATAATGATCCATGATTAATTTGAATTATTGTAAATATTCCGAACAAAAATAAAAATTTAGAATAGATTTAATAATTAATTTTTAATTTTAGAATTTTAATTATTTGCTTGTATTGTAAGACAAATTCTTATAGATAAAGTATAGTGATGCTAAATAATATGTGTGATAATTGAATATACTATACTAATTATCCACATTTAACTCTTTTTAGTATTATAAGGATCAATGATTAATTAGAATTATAGTGAATATTCCGAATTAAAATAAAAATTTAGAATAAAAATTGTAACAGTGGTATTGTAAATTATATATGTCTATGTTTTTTTTTTTTTTGCTTTCTTTTCATTTAAACAAAGTTCTCACAGAAATTTTAATTGTTCTTTTTAATCATTATTTCCCTCACATCCTGAATTGATGAAATTTATAATTTTTTATAATTTATCTTCCCTGTAAAAATATAAAATTATAACGTTTTCGAAACCTAGTTATTATTTAGTAGCTTAGTTTTTATTTAGTTTTGGTATGGTATAAAGTAACATTTCCGAAAACTAGTATAAAAATTCTTTTTTAGATTTTACAATTTTATATAAATGAATTATAAAATACATTTAATTCTGAAAAGGGAAGAAAATAATAAAACTTTTAAAGCAATACTTTTATTTTATAAGTTTAAAAGTATAAAAAAGAATTAAAGTAATTTTGGACAGAGTGTGCGTCTGGACAGTTTGTCTTAATAATTGGAAGAAATTTTACTCTGAAAATAAAGCTATATAAAAGCAATATTTTAAAGAATAATTATTAGAACAAAAAATATTGCTATATATTCATTAAAATTCAACAAACTATTTTCACGAAACATGTTTCAAAATATTTTCATCAATACTTTAAACTTTAAAATTTATTGCACCTATTTTTAAATTTTTGCTTAAATTATATTCTATAAAAAAATTATCACTAGTAACTTAATACTTAAAGGCATTTTTATTTTCATTGTCCATTAATTTTGTTTGTCCTATTTACTTCCCTTATTAAGACATTAAAATAAGCTTTTAAGGATCTTATTTTATTTTATTACATAGAAGTTTTTAAAATTTTAAAGTAGTTAGAAAACCCATTATGTATAAATATATTTTTCTTCTAGATTATAAACAAATCACAATGTTGCCAGTCTTTTCTTTCATATGATGTAAAATAAGTACTTTATTAAAACTAATTCAAATACTTAGTTTTCTTTTGTAAGTAAATTTAACCATTTGTATCAAATTTAAGAAAAAAAATTTCGAGGATATGTTATTTAATGACAAAAGTTTTTTATAATTTTGAGATGCAAATACTCACAAAAATTTTTATATCACTTATCTGGTCTTATAATTCTAATTTTTCTATAATTATTCTTGTTCTATGCTTACTTCAACTAAATTTTAATTTTCCCTCCAATTTTGTGACATTTTTGATAGGGAAAATATTGATTACAGGGCTACTATATTATTAATATTCTCATAGGAGTCAAAATTCCAACAAATAGAAAAGGAATCCGGCCTGAAGACTTTATTAAGGGTCACCCTCAGTCTTTTTTTAATTCTTGACTGAGGGAGACCCTTGAAAAAGTCTTCAGTTCGGATTCTTTTTCTATTTGTTGGAATTTTGATTTTATTGTATCCTTTTTGTTTGGCTTATATCACTATGTTATTTAGATTCATCTGTATTTTAGTAGTAGCTGCATTAGCGCTCGCTAAATACAATGATAGTTTTTTTTTTTAAATTGTTTGAATCCGAAATAATTTTTAGTTTCAATTTCAATATTTAGTTTCGTTTCATTTTTTAAATTATTTTAATTCATGTTTGTTTCATAAATAGATTTCATTTCATTAGGCTTTTGTTTTATTTACTTTTTGTTGTTCAATTCCGAATTGAATTTTAATTTCGATTCCGACATAATTGGTTTCGTTTCCAAAATAATTTTTTAATTTCGGTTTTCTAATTTAATTTTTGTTGAATTTTGGAAATTATTTTTAATTATTTAGTCTTTTATAATTGATTACTTATATAATTGAATAAATTATTGAAAGCATTTAGCTATATTAAAATTTCCTCTTGCCAATATTAAGCTTTTTAATGAAAGTTTTTTTTGTTAACAAAATAAAATATATCCATTAACTGAAAAATTCATACTTGATCGGCGCTTCAAAAACAATAAATTTTATTTGCTAAGATTTTATTCGCATTCAAATGGCAATTATACGCAATAGATTAGCGACAATAGAAAAATCTTTTTCCCCCCAAGAGCTTTTTCTTTTATCTAAAGCCTGATTCAAAATAAATTGGGTACATATTTGAGATTCACCATTTTCGGTAAACACTGTTTGTCGTCCTTAAATAGAAATACATAAATATTCCTACAGTTTTCCTTTGTTAATGTTAATTGCATAACTTTGGAATAATTGAACCTATCAACGAAATTCAAATGGATTCTTTTAATTAGCAATTTATTTTTCTAAGAACAAATAACTTCGACGATCTATATGCATCAAGGAGCAATTAAGTAGCAGAATAAAATGCACAATTCCAATTATTTTTCGAAGATGTCATTTGACATCGACGTCATATGTTTCTTAAATGTTTCAGTTCCGTTATTATTTAACTCATTTTTCATATTTAATCAAACAGAAAGTAACCATTCACTTGCATCGTAGTTTGTCTTGAATGATGGGTTTTTTCTTGTTGTTGGAATAATATCTAGAGAGCTCTTATGACATCTTAAAAACAATGAATGCCTTAGAAATGCATAAAGACAAAATATAAAAATATAATAAAGACATTTCATTTCACATCCTTCATTGCACTGAAGACTAATTAGTTCGTTTCGTTTTTTCAAAAGATATCATTCTTTATTTTTCAAGCTTGGATGAGGAAGTCACTAAATTTCAATGTTGAGAAGAAAAAAAACTTGTCTGGAAGTTTATTTTAATGAGTAAATATTTATAAAGAATTTAAATTGATAAAAGAGATAAATCCATTATGAACAAATATTTAATAGTGAGATTTTTCAAAGAATCGAATTGCACATTTGGGAATCTTTCTTATTAAGAAAGAGCTTTCTGCGTTAATTTTTATTAATATAAAATGTCCCCCAGTTGATAGAAATCTTAATAAACATTTCTAATTTAATTTTTTAAAACTATTATTTGATTAACTTTGTATCCTTGAAAACTGAGCTTATTTATGTAAATATATTCAATTTTTGAGTCGTTTTGAAAACTGAATTCAGCACAGATAAATTTCCTGTTATTTATTATAAAACTTAACACAACTAAAATAATTTCTTTGCATCTGGTGTAAACAAAAAGGTTAAAGATTTTTTCCCCTTTGAAACGCTTGTAAAGTTCCTCTGATTAATTTAAATACCAAAAATAAAAGGACCTCTAACTGGAAAAATTTCAATTTAATTTATTTTATTCTAAAAATTTTTTTATTAAATATGCGAGTTATATCCTTATAGTAATCACAGTTTTTGTAGTGCATTTAACCAAACACCTCTGATTTAAAATAATTAACCTTTTTACCTAAACTCCATATATACTATTTTTGCTGTTTATTCTTTACATACTGCTCAAATCTCAAGGTAAACCTTGACAATTAATTACTATTGAGTAAAAAAATTTATGTGAACCTAACAATGTGTTGAGATGATGAGTGTCATTCTTATTTCTTTAGGCTCATCTGATTTCTTTATACTATTGCATAAAAGTATCGGATATTATTAGATCCTACTTCTTTAGAAAATATTATTCACTTACTCAAAAGGAGCATTTCACCGATTTTAATAAGTGTCGCTCTAGGCCTCAGCCAGATAGAACCAACCGAAATGTATGATAAAGGTATGCCTGGCTCTGACGAATTCCACAGTCACGGTGGCCTGGTGGTAAAATCTCAGCTTATGAGCCTTAGGGTTGCAGATTCAAGACCCGATTCCACCGAAGAATTGCCGTGTAAGGAGGTCTGTTACACGTTAAATGCTTCAGGCCAAACGTACTTCAGCTGGTGTGGAGAGGGGACTGCAAGCACAGATGTCTTCCTCGTCATCTGACCATGGTTCAAAATGACAAGTTTCGTCCCAAAACAGCCCTAATGTTTCCTTACAACGGGGCGTTAACGTAACTATACTAAAATTGACAAGTTTCGTCCCCAAACAGCCCTAGTGTTGCTTTACAACGGTGCTTTGGAAAGCAACACTAGGGCTACTAGTTGGAAATAATGCCAAATAGGAGTCTTCATGTTGTCTGGCTCAATCAAATTAAAAAATATATAGTTTTCTTTTTTTTTTTTTCTTTATTAACGAGGAATAGAAAATTCCAGATTTTTTCTGTCATTTTAACTTTTAAATAGCTATTAAAAATATTCTGTAAGCATAACTTTGACTGAAACTCAGAATATCCTATTTTATTTCAGATTATTTTGATACATAAATAATTTTATTTAGTTCGTTACTTGTTGAGTTATAGTTGTTTGAATGAAGCAACGTAGTAAAAAAATTTCATCCTTCTTAAAATGAGTTTTAAAAAAACCGAGATTAGAATTTTTAATGAAAGCACCTCGGGAAAAATCCTTATAATTCGAAAACTATTCCGAATATTGACAACATTTTACAATCTTTTGAAAACTAAAGAATCAGAAAATATTTTGAAACAATAAAAAAGTCGATATTTTGAATGATTTTATAAGATTCAAGTGTGTATGTACACCTTAAAGAATATGCGGGGAGTCTAAGGAACATGAGATTCTAATATCTCCAGTTCGAATTTTTGTACTTTTTCTATAATTCGTGTATGAGAAAACAAATAACAACAATAAAAAATGCAAAATTTCTGGTTGATTTTGATATTTTAAGCGGGATATCTCGAAGAACTAAAAAACCTATTCCATCTCTCTAGTTAATTAATTATCAGAATAAATTCTTTGTGTGGGTGGGAAGCGGACTATTTTTTACTCCATCCGAACTTTATGACGTTTAAAAGATGAACGATGTGAAATAAGGTCACACGGTATCTTCAAGATGAAAGATTTCTTCCTCTTCTTCCCAAATATGACTTTTTTTCTTCCCTTTTCTCTTTCATCTCCTCCTACAAAGGAAATAGATTGTATCCTCAGGAAGATAAATGATTTGCCGCATTTCCTCTTCTTAAATGATTGGTGAAAAGAAAATCAAAGTTTGCTACAAAAAAATGTCCCTTTGATTGAAATTTTAATGAAATAGAATTCGGCAATCAGAATAAGTAATAACCACTTTTCGAATGCATGCATTTTTCTTTGATTTCCCCGGGAAGAAAATGAAGTGCTTCCTTATTGTGAAAACAAACAAGTTTCTTTGTTTTCATTCAATAAGTGAAGTCTTTCTTCAGATTGTGGTGGTGAAATTCATTTTATTAAATTCTGGGATCTTTTATGTTTCAGTTTATTAGCAAGTTGGAAGATTGTGATTTTTCTTAAATGAAATTGTTTAGAGAGCGCTACTAATAATATTTCGCCAAATAACGAATATTCTAGCAAATAAGTAATAATAAAAATTTAATTCGACTCCTACTTAGGTCAACAAAGAAAATTTTTATTTTAGTTACTTTTTATTAAATAATTATCAAAAAAAATATTAGGTATATACAGAGAATTTTTTTTTAATAATTATCAAAAAAAAGTATTAAGAATCAAAAAATATTTATTTCCGTATTCTTCACCTTCACGTAAAAAATATTCAAATGATTGCTTTTTACTTTCTGCTGATTTCAATTTTTATTACAGTCTGCTAAAACTCCATTTAAGGTATTAAAAATTAATTTAATTTAATTAATAATTTAATATTTGGAAAAAAATTGTATTAACATCTAGTGTCATCATCATCAACTACAAGTTTAAAAATTTTCATTTGAACTTGAGTGGATGAATTAAAACTATTTTATTTAGGATAAACCATGAAACAACAATAATTTGATCAAAATAGAAAATAATTTGAACAAGATAAATGAATAAATATATATAGGTAGAGTGTTAACTAATCCTAGGATCTGTGTCACTTCGTTCAGAACAATTTATATTCGCGTTAACCTTCCGATCATATACAAAGAATTTTTTTAGTGTCTCTTCCCGTTTGTTTAAAAACTTTGTGACTTTTTTAGTATTTATTATTTGGATTTAGAACCCAAATCATGGAACGTCAGCTGCCTGAAAGTGCCGAAGAAAATAAAACGTACTCTGACCAACGGGATAGTCAAGTCCTTTCAAACAAGATTTCCTGGAAGATTTTGAATTGATACAATATTATTTAATGTCGCGCGTATGTTTCTGACGCTTCAAATGTATTTTTTAGAAATAATATCAAATTTCTCGAATTCCAATTCCAGAAATGGAAAATAAATCATCTGTATTGGTAGATCTTCATATTTTTTTGTATTGTAAGACAGACTTTTTTATTTTTGAAAAGTTTGGTAGTTTAACGTTTATTTCAGTATCATGAGCAAATGTTGTTCCATATCCGCAAGTTATAATGTTAAAAAGTCATCATTCTTTCATTAAAAAATAATGGTTATATGACATGAAAAATGAAAAATTAAGGCAATGAAATTAGCTAAAACTTTTATTATTGATGAAATGTTTTTTTTTTCATTTATAGGTTTTTAAGAAGAATTAAGCTGTGAATTTATGGAAAAAATTAATATATACGTATATTTTTACCCATAACTCCTCTCCGGAGATGTTTGTGCGTAAGTCTAGTGTGACAAATGTGTAGTCTTGTTGATTTAACATCTGCTCCTCTGATCTGGACAACAGTCCCCCAGTTATTAGTAGGTTTGATAAAATGTAACAGTTTTCTTAAAATATCATGTTTATTACCTACGTTTAAAGTATTTTTCTCTGAAAATAAGGCTATTGTTCTTAAAGGCATGAGCAATAATTCTGCTCTTTAGCATGTTACTTTAACTGAAATATTTAAAAAAATGTATGCTAATGAGTTTTAAAATTTTATGTTTAACTAAAAACATACATTTATTGCTTTGTTGGAATGTTTCGAAACTATAAATGCTTAGAAAAAAACAGAGCTGAATGCTAGGAAGGATTTTTTAGAAAAGGAAAAAATTAATTCATCGTAACTTTTAGAAGTATTTTTTTGAGAGTTGAACTCAGATACTTTTGTTATCCATCTCTGGTTCTAATTAAAAATTATGCAAATGCCACTAATTAAAAATTAATGGTTTTAGGTTACTTCTTTATCTTAAATTAAAGAAAAGAAGTCAATAGCTATTTAATTCAGCTAGCACCTTGATGCAATTGGTATGAAATTTGAAGCTTGAGGCTACAACAAACAAGTAATATATAAAAAAAATTAATAGAACTTTTACTTATTTTTTTATATTATTTATATACAGTGGCTCAAAAAATTGAGAGTACACCGTACTTTTACTTGATAAATCCGACTTCCAATATAAAGAGCACATTACCGGGAATCACAAACTTGATTTTATTTTTACACATGAAAAAGGGTTTAATTTAAAGTAAAAATAAAGAAACATCAATGAATTAATTTCAGAAGCAATTTATTTAAACATACTAAGATTCTTGCCTCAAAAAATTGAGAGTACACCAATGAATTTTTTTCAATATCTCCAATAAAAATAAAGTGTCATTACTAAGTTGCATGTCTTTTGACTTTCATAATGACTTCTAAATGTATTTGTATCAATTTAACCAATTTTTAGTGAAATCTGAAGATAATTTTAACTCGTATTTCTTGAAACATTTGTTTTAAATGTGTTTTGTTTCTAATTTTGTGTTTTTGAAGCACTTTTTCTAGTATGGACCACAATGTCTGGTAATATTCAGTTGCAAAGATTTCGGGATATTGGTGTGTATAACTGCTGTTTATAATGAAAAAGATACCATATTTTGATGTTACGTGCACTCTGTTTGAATTCTTTGTACTGCTGAAAAATAGAATTTCCATTTAAAGCCAAATTTTTACCATTTTTCTTAAGATTGCCGCAACCATATGGTTCATCCAACTTACAGCAGAAATTTCTTAAATCATAGGCAAAAATGTAAGAGCTGAGATTCCCCCAAATGCCCTTATACATGTTCGATATAAAAGCTGCATTATTAGAGAGAAACCGTTCATCAGCTTGCAAGTTCAGACAAAACAGTTCAAGTTTGCAAAAAAGTCATAATCGGAGACCATTAACTTTTGAAAGAAAGTGATATTTAGTAATGAAAGAAAACTCACTATTTTTGGCAGTGACAGCAATCGTAATGTAAGGAGAAATACTGTTTTCAATCAAAGTAATTTACGTCCTACGTGGTAGTGACTCCTTCATGATTTAAGGTTGCATGGTTTCATCCGGAAATTTTATTCTTATAGATGTTATTACAATCCATATGATTTCCTTGGGATATACTTCACAGCAATCTGAAGGAAATTGTTAAAAAGTTAGGATTACATGGAAATTCCAGTTTTCAGCAGTACAAAGAAACCAAACATAACGTCAAAATATGGTTTCTTTTTCATAAAAAACAGCAGTTACATCTATCAACATAGTTCCTCGACATCATTGTCATTTAATTTTAACCTATATTGTGGGCCATATTTGAAAAATTGGCTCAAAAGCACAAAATTAGAAACGAACCCCATTTAAAACAGGTGTTGCAAGAAAAATGGAGGTAAAATATCTTCAGTTACCATCAAAAATTGGTCATATTGTTAAAATGACATTTAGAGAACTTTATTAAAGTCAAACGACATGCAACAGAGCAGTGACACTTTATTTTTATGCGAGATATTGCAAAAATTTCATATATGTACTCTCAATTTTTTTAGGCAAAACTCTGAGTATATTTATTTAAAATGCTTCTGAAATTTTTCAGTTTAGAGGTTTTTGTTGATTTTAATTTATTTTTACTTTGAATTAAACTATTTTTCACGTGTAAAAATAAAAACATGCATGCACTTCTCGGTAGTGTACTATTTATATTGAAAGTCAGATTTATCAAGTAAAAGTAAGGTGTACTCTCAATTTTTTAAGCCACTGTATGTCTCATATTATTTATGATCGGGTGCACGTCAGTAATATCAGAATTTGGAGACTTGGCAACTTTCACGACCAAATCGAAATTGCTGGAAAAATTTAATGAATGGATTAATATTTGAAAAAAAAAACTGTTATAACATCGAATTTCACCCACTACTAGTTTAAAAAATATATGTGGACTTCAGTGGATAAATAAAAAGTTATATACATCGGGAAAAAGAAACTAATAGTTGTTATTGAAAAAAGAATTTTTCGTGCAGTACTATTACAAACATTTTATCCAAATTTTACATTTAACCTGTCTGCCTGCTTTCTGACCATGAAAGGTAAATTCTTGAAGATGCAATGGCTTGGTTGTATCTCTCTCTATCTTGTAACTTGTATCTATCTCTCTATCTCATATTTTGTCTCTTGTACCTCACAAAGTATCATTTACAGTTCTTCTCCCAGTTTCAAACCATAACATAGCCAAAGCGTGCTTAGATGCTCTGCAGAATAATCCATATAAATAAAAATGAATGTTTGTCTGTATGCCTCTTATGCGCTGCCGTACCGCTCATTCAATTGAGCTGCAACTTTGAACAGTTATTACTTGCATTTTCGGGATGGTTATAGGCATAGTAAAATTATGTATGTAAATAAAAATGAATATTTGTCTGTAAGTCTCTTATGAGCTGCCGTACCGCTCATCCGATTGAGTTTAAACTTTGAATACATATTACATGCACTTGTTTGTTTCTATCGATGATGGGAAAACAAAAAAAAAATATTGCCAACCCTAAAGTCTTGAATAATAAAGGCTAAAAAAATAGAAATAATATTATTTATGCTTCTCCTTTATATATCGCTCCATTTCAATGGATGTATTCATTGTCGACAAAAAAATAAATATTATTCTTTCGATTATTCCTAATGAAACAAGAGAGTTATTTTTAATTTCAAACGATATTTCCAAGATTATTTTTTCTGCGACAACATCGCGCAGGGTGCCAGCTAGCGGAAAAATAAAGCTTACCTTTTCGCTTAGTATTATTTTATGCTTTTTTTTTTATTTCCCATATTTTAGATTGAGACACATGCGTGAATAAAAAAATCCATTTTTAAAAACTCCAAATGGAAACGTGGAAATGTCACGAGACAACGATGCAATAAAGACTGTATACGCCACTGACTACGTGCAACCCGTCAAAGAAGTAACCGTAAACTTCTTGTTGCTCATAACCTATAAAAATAAAATTCGAGGAAAAAATATTTGTAAATATGTAAATTGCATTCACACAAGGGGACATCTACATATTTATGAATGCATAATTTCCAAATTTTCTGATAGCATATTTCCAAATTTTCTGATAGTTTTCTGATCCGGCATCTTCGTAGTTTTAAATTATAAATTATGTTTTCATATTTTAAAAAGTCCTTTGTTTTGTATTATTTATTGAATATTTTGATGCATAATAAGAATTACTTTCAAAAATTCATTGCTTCTTGAAATATATTAAAAAACAGCTTTGATTTAGCATTAGGAATTAAACTTTTTAAATTACTTATATCTGATCAGTACCTTTTTCAAAATTTTATATGCATTTGAATTATTTGAATCAAAAATATTCGTATATAAATTCGAAATCCTATTCTTCTATTTGAAAATTTTGAGATTGTAGAAATCCACATATGGATATGGCCCCTAACATTTCATACATTTATACAGACATGTTTCTACAGCAATAGACATCCACAGTTTTATTACGCTGTAATTACGTTCGGAATAAATAGTAGAATCCGGATTCTTTTTTTGAGAAATTGTAAAACGACATGGCTCTTTATAGATGCGGATAGAAAAAAACTTTGATGAACCTAACATTATTAGATTACGCATAAATATTATGTCATGTAATCTACAAAGTTTTTTTTTTTTTTTCAAATGGTTTTATTCATTTTATCGACAGGTTTCAGGATGGCTAAATTCATGTTTCTTCTCCCATCACATAAGATCTATCTCATTTGTAATTTTTTAATGATGATTATGTTGCGAATTTGGCATATTAGTTCTTTCATATTACGTTCAACTTATTAACTGTTATGAAATTAAATTATCAAAAATTATTGTTATTATGAAATCGACGCATTATAAATTATTACCATTAGGAAATCGAATAATTATAAATTATAATTATTAGGAAATTTGAATTATTATAAATTATTACCATGAAGAAATCGAAGTATTATAAATTATTATTATTATAAACACGAGTTATTATAAATTATTAAAATAATGAAATCAAATTGTTATAAATTATTACGATTATGAAATCGAAGTATTATAAATTACTAGCTCGTACCCGACACGTTGCTGCCGTCGAAAAAAAATATTATTAAGTTTAATCAATCAATAATTTGGGAAAGGTTTTTTCGAAATAGGATACGTCCCACTCATCTGATTCTAATAAAACGTTGAATACTTATTACTTGCAATTATTTGTTTCTGCTGATGACGGGAAGACCAAAAAATTATTGCCAACCTTGAAGTCTTGAATTTTAAAGATAAAAAAAATCTAATCAATATTATTTACACTTCTCCTTTAGATATCACTCAATTTCAAGGGATGTATTCATTTCCGATGCGAAAATAAATATCATTCTTTCTATAATTCCTCATTAAACAAGACGGTTATTTTAAATTTCAAAACGATGCTTCCAAAATGATTTCTTCTGCTGCACCAACGCTCCGGGTACCAGATAGTTTTATTTAAAAGGAATAGTATGCTATATGGATTTCATTTAAAATAAAATATGATACATCTTAGTTAAAAAAATAAAGTATCTTGTAAAATAAGTTTTTGACTAAAAGAAAGAGATCGACTCCTTAAAAGACCATCTGATGTATTCTATTGAATTCGAATAAAAAAAAAAAGAATTTTGAAACGTAATCCTCAGATCATCCCAAAAGATCCAAAAGAAACAGGAAAAACAGAGGATCAAAATGCATGGCATTCGGACCCTCAGGCGAAGCAATCAAGACTCTCCTTTTGCTCGTTATCCAACACTTTGCAAATATTTGTTTGGAAAGAAAATAGATGCTCACTTTGAAAAGCAAGAATGAGATTTTCTATGTTTTTCTCTTCAAGAATTCAGAGGCAAAACTATTGGTATTCATCAATAATACTGAACACTGTTTAAACATAAAAATCCAAACGGATGATGGGCCGCGGTGGTCTGGTGGTAAGGTCTCGGCTTCGGAACCGCAGGGTTTCAGGTTCGAGACTCGATTCCACCGAAGAAGAGTCGTGTCTTGCTCGTTAAATCCGTCAGACCAAACGTCCTCCCGCTTGTGTGGAGAGGGAGGTGCCAGCTCAGGTGACGTCCTCGTCATCTGACCGTGGTTCAAAATGACGAGGTCCGTCTAGAAATAGCCCTAGTGTTGCTTTAGAACGGTACGTTAATCTAATTAAACTAAACCAAACGGATGAAAATAATTAAATAAATAATATCCACATGTGCAGCTAAGTTTGGTTTTGTATAGTTTATTGGCGCAAGAGCCACATCTGACCATATTGCACCAATCATATGGTAGTATTAAAATAACATTTATTTTTTATGAAGCACATATGTGTGCCTAGAATGTGACAAAAAAATTCTAAAACCACCTTTTATTTCAAAATTTTAATAACAAATTTAAAACTCAAATTCAAAGTAGAAACAAAGTGGTTAAATGCGAAATAGTAAGCAATGCTAAATAAAAGTATAAAAACCAATCTCTCTCAAGAATTTAAAAATATTTGAGTGGTTTGTTTTACCCACCAAGTCTCGTAATGCTGAAGACGAGGTAAAAGAAAACGAATACGATAAGTACTGAAGACAGGACAGTCAACTAAAACATGTGGAATAGTAAAATTTACTCGACATCTGTTGCATGTAGGCACAGTTTCGCCAAATATCAAGTGCCTGTGGGTGAAAGTGTGTGTCCTATACGGAGACGAGTTCATTCATGTGCAGTTAAGACCGAGCAATTAAGATATTTAAGAATTTGATCCTTGGCAGAATACTTACACTCACATCTCGGGCCGCGATGGCCTGTTATGATCAAAAATATACGTATATATGCATTTTTTTTTTCATAAATTCAAAACTCAATTCTTCAAAAAACGCTAATAAATGAACAAGTGTTTCGCCAGCAATCAAACTTTTGGTTCATTTCATTGCCCGTATTATTTAAAACACACACTAAATGTTTTACATAAATACATCTATTCGTTTTGGAGATATCATGTCAACCGTTGAGAGTTTTTATGAGAACGCAAGTTATGAGAAAGCTGAAGCTACAAACACATTTTAGCTGAAAAATAGGTGACCCTGGATGATAAACCAGGCCTTCCTTTTCGTAGAAAAGATAAACCCTTTTGGAAAGATTCTAAACTACAAGAAATAATAAGAATTTTAAAAATTCGCCAATGGGGTCGATAACCAGTATTTTAAACGTAGTCAGATACCTTAACTACTGCAATTATGCATATAATTATTATTACAAATTTTATTCAAATAAGGTTGATATAATAAATATAATGTAAATACGTTGATTTCTTTAAAGGAGAATAATAAATTGCCGGAACAATTACATTTTCCCAAACCAAAAGTATCAAACTATGAAGTATTTTCTTTATGTATAGAAACACAAAGTTTTGTGCTTTTATCGGTAATATTAGCTGAGTTTTTAGCTCCACGATGGACTGGTGGTAAGGTCTCGGCTTCGGAACCGGAGAGTTTTAGGTTCGGAAACCGGAGTGTTTCAGCCTCCAAAATAGCCTTCGTGTTGCTTTACAACAATTCAAATTTTAAAAAAACTTTTGATCATTATACTCTGCCTATAACAATCCCGTAGATATAAGTAATAAAAGTTTCTCTCAATCGGATGAGCAGTTTAGGAGAGACATGCATGCAAACATTCATTTTTATTTACATAGATATGCATCTTCTCAGCCGAGAGAAGATAGAATAGTATTGCCTCTATTTTAACGACTCACCATTACTATTAACTGAAGAAATGCTCCTTTTTAAAAATGTATTTCCATTGACTGTACATTCTGTAAGTCAGTAAAAAATCAACAAAACTCAAATTCAGTACTTTTCATCTAATGCAAATCTTTTCACTCAGTAAATAACATTTTAACGTATTCCTCTTCAGATTATTACAATGTCATAAAAAACACACATATTCATCTTTCGTAGCAGCGAAAAGTTTCTCCAACTGAATAAATAGTGAAACTGTTTCTATCAACATAACATATTTTACTTGCTGAATCAAACATAAAATATTTATTCACAACTTCATTCAGTCCGGAAGAATAATATTTTTTTTCAAAATCTATTTTTTCACATACATGTGTCAGAATTTTTTAATTAAAAATTCAGAACTCTATATCGAAACATAGTTGCAAAATAATGTTTGAGGTTTGATTACATTAAGCATTGCACTCTGTGTTTAAAGTATCCGACTACGTTCGAAGGAAAATTTTTGAAAAATGGAATTTTCTTAATACCTATTTAAAACTATGGTTTTTAGATGAATTGACAATAATAATACAATATACTATAATTACAACAAAATTATTTGCTTCTATGATATATTTTGACAAATAGGAAAATGTGTAGCAAATTTTAATGAATCTTAACCAAAAGGGTTAACACGCTACAATTGTAATGCAGCCATCCTATTTTTCTTTGTACACAAGTTGTAGAATATAATGATGAATGAAAGGAACCAAAATCTAAGAAACATTTTCAGATGTAAAGAAGTTGTGGGAAAAAATATACGTATACATGCATTTTTCCATAAAATCGAAAATTAATTTATCTAAAAACACCTATAAATGAAAAAATATTTCATCAAAGATAAAATTTTTGTTTATTTCATTTCCCATATTATTTAAAACACACGCTGAATTTTTTATGTAACTACCTCTAATAGTTTTTGAGATATCATGTCAACGGTGGTGAATTTTTATGAAAATTAAAGTGTTGAGGAAATTGTATTTTAAGACAAACTTCAGCTGAAAAATATGTTTTCCTTAATATTCCCCTGTATGATAGGTCAAACCTTCCTTCACCTAGAAAAAACAAACAGTTTTGGAGAGAAGAAAGTCTGAACTACAGGAAATAACAATTTTTAAAAATTTTGCCAATGAGTTCAATAACCATTGATTTTAACGTAGTCCAATACTTTAAGTATTTTTGAAAGGTCCAAAGCAAAAAATTTATTTTAATACCTTATCTTATTTAGTGGCACTTTCCCCTGCCTAATTAAAAACAAATTATTTTGTCCAGATTTCCATTTAATATACAAAAAAAGCAATTCGTTTATTATAGCGTTAACTGTGCAAATGCATGTGAATGAAAAATTTGTTGATAAAATAAAACTGATTTGCATTTCATTACAATAACTAGCCGGAACCCGATGCTTTTCTACTGAAGAAAAAATAATATTAAATGCAATCAATCAATAACCTGGCCATGTTTTATCGATATAGGATGAACGATGAGACAGTACATAAAATACGAACTAACAAATATGCATTTTTTATATGTTAGATTCATATATTTTTCAAGAATTATAAAAGTTGCTGTTGTTTCAGAATGGTCATGAAAGAAACCATTTATTAAATCTTTGAATACTTTTAATATTCCTACAGAATTCTCACGTTTAATTTTAGAAAAGCGGATTAAAATATTTCATTTCAAAATTGATTCAACATAGAAAATACACTGATGGAAAAAAAATCTCAACACTAGGAAGGAGCTGTGCTAGATAAACGAAATTTGGTAGGCATGTTTATACATCTGAAAGATGTCGATTCAAATTTCGAGCAACGCGCGTAAGTGTGGTGCTCGACTATGAACATGCGACACTATGAACATGCAAATGAGGTTTGCTTTAAATAAGCGCTGTAAGGTTCGTAATCGTTATTTACAATTGAGATTTGACGTAGTGGGTTAATGTTAATCAAGGATGCCTCTGAGAAGACGAAGAAGCCATTATCAACAGCTCACTGAGTTTGAACGAGGTCGAGTCGTAGGGCTACGAGAAGGTGGGTTTTCTTTCCGCGATATTGCTGAAAGACTTGGCAGGAATGTATCCACTGTGCATGAGTATTGGCGGCAGTGGTCAAGGGAAGGTACTGCCTCAAGAAGACCAGGTTCCGGGCGGCCACGTGGTACTACTGGGAAGGAAGACCATCGTATTCGGCGTATGGCTGTGGCTAATCGTACTGCGTCTGCAGCGGAAATTCGAGCTGCAGTTGGCACCACAAAGACACAATGAACTGTTACAAATCGATTACTTCAAGGACAGCTCCGAGCCAGACGCCCTGTACAGTGCATTCCACTGACTCCAAACCACTGCCGTTTGTGACGAGAGTGGTGTCAAGCTAGAGCTCAATGGAGGACGGAGTGGAGATCTGTTGTGTTTTCTGATGAAAGCCGGTTCTGCCTTGGTCGCAGTGATAGCCGTTTGTTGGTTAGAAGGAGGCGAGGTGAACGCCTGCTAGTGACCTGTCTGCGGCCTAGACACACAGGGCCTACTCCTGGAGTTATGGTTTGAGGAGCAATTTCGTATGGCAGCAGGAGCACTCTCGTGGTTATCCCACGCACCCTGACTGCAAATTTGTACGTCAGTCTAATCATACAACCTGTTGTGCTGCCATTCATGAACAGCATTCAAGGGAGTGTTTTCCAACAAGATAACGCTCGCCCTCATACCGCTGTTGTTACCCAACATGCTCTACAGAGTGTCGACATGTTGGCACCACAGTGGCACCTTGGCATGCTAGAGCACCAGATCTTTCTCCAATCGAGCACGTATGGGACATCATTGAACGACAACTCCAGCGTCATCCACAACCAGCATTAACTGTCCCTGCATTGACCACCCAAGTGCAACAGGCATGGAACTCCATCCCACAAACTGATATCCGACACCTGTACGACACAATGCATGCACGTTTGCATGCTTGCATTCAAAATTCTGGCGGTTACACCGGTTACTAAAGTACCAACATTTCACATTTGAAATGGCTCTACCTGTAATCTTGAAACTTTAATCAATTAAATATGTTACCTAGACAAATGTATTCCTAAAATTTCATTACTGTACAATAATTTTTTCTTGGTGTTGGGATTTTTTTTCCATCAGTGTATATTCATACCATAAAATCTTTAATATTATAGAAAAGATAATTTTTTGAAAACTAAGATGGTGCAAAATTATTTGTACTACACTATTTTCGGAAGTCAATGCGAAAATCCCTAACATTTAATTTAAATTTAAATTCCCCATGGTTGGTCTCTCCAAATCTTTCTCGCATAGTCTGTCATAAAGTTGTTATCTGTAAGACTATTTTACATGACATTTGCGTACTATAGCTACAAAATATTAATCTTTCACTTGGATTGAGCATTTCTACAGTATCTATTATATCGTCGAGCTATTTGAAGATAAATCCTTGATAAATAGATGCGGTTGGGATGCATTTTTTGAATATTATATAATTGTACTATGCCTGTAACCATCCCGTAGGTGTAAACAATAAGCTGACCCAGTTTCATCGCCATTGGATGAAATGTTTAGGAAGGCATAAAAGACTTACAGACAAACATTCATTTTTATTTATAGAGATGATAAGAAGCATTATTACGCATTGTGTCAAAAAATAATTTCTTATATTTTATGCAAAATTGAATAATAAAATTCTACCAAAATAAAAAAGTATCATATTATTTTAATTTTAAAATGCAATAAGTTGCTTTAGGACAAAAATATAAGCCAAGATGAATATAGAAAAGCATTTTTTTTTTTTTACTAAAACGTAACTAAGCGCCAAATATAGAAACACTATATAAAGTTATATGTTTACCACCTTACGGAAACTCCCCGAATAATATTCGGGAAAAGTATTTCCAAACATTTAATGACAGATGATATAATGAAGACAGATATATCTTGGATGACGTCATTTCAGCTCTGAATTAACACTTAGAGAGAACTGTTTCAGTTTACAATTATTGGTCAGTTTGAACTCGATTTCCGAATGAAAATACTGCTAAAGGTAAATTATGTAAACAGTGGGTCGTGGGTGTAAAATCCTTTGTAGATCACCTTATAGCGTTTCAGAAAACTGTTCATTAAATTAGAAAATTTTTAAACCCAATTATTTATAAAAGTAATGAATAGACAAAAGAATTAGGCTCGTATCTTTAGTTTATAATAATAAAAAGTGCCTTAAAGCATGCCTATATCTTCCTTTTTTACCAATTTTTACCAATATACGACAGAATAGCTTCTGTGCAACAATCCTTCCAAACCAATTCGGTCGTTGGAAGTCTTTAAAAGGGCTGAAAAGTTTTCATTTTGTGGATAAGAAGTATTTAATAAAAATATATTTGCTTTATCTACAAATTATTTCTGGTGTATGTACACACTAGATTTTTTTTCAACTTTAAAATTCTAATTTTTTCACAGTAGGGCATTAATATATGTTTAAACTTATTTCAGTAAGAAAAAAAAATATTAAACTAATTATTAATTTATTAATTAATATATCATGAGTTAACTAGCTCATTTTTGAAACATTATACCGTACATTCTAATTTGTACAGACACACAACTCTAATTGGAAATGATGCTTAATATTAGTCTTCATGTCGTCTGTCTCAAACAAATTATGAATAATATATAGTTTCTTTATAACAATGTTTTCATCCACGATGGATAGAAAAAGCAAGATTTGAATTTTTTTCTGTCATTTTAACATTTAAATAGCTAACAAATATTTATTTCCATAAATATAACTTTGATTGAGACACAAAACATCCATTGCTTCACGCAGATTATTTTGACATAAATAATTGTATTTGGCTCATTTCTTGTTGAGTTATGATAGTTTGAAAGAAGAAACATACTGGGAAAATAATATAAAAAATATATAAAATAAGTTTAAAAAAGACCGAAACTAGAGTTTTTGGTGAAAGTACCTCGAGAAGAACACTTCTAACTCGAGAATTGCTCCTAATATCGGCAACATATTGGTATCGTTTCAAAGCTAAGGGATCATAGAGCATTTTCAAAGCATTCAAAGTAAAAAAGTAAAGTATTTCAAAAAAAAGTAAAAGTATTTCAAAGTAAAAAAAAACATTCGATATTTGAACTTTTTTGGAAGTCTCAAGTGTGTACATATACCTTAAAGAGGAGATTTCTCTTTTTCAAAGAGAAAAGGTAGCGATACATCTATGTTAATATGAAAAATGTGAAAGTTTGAAATGGATGGATGGAAGTTTGTTACTCAATCAAGCCAAAACCGCTGAACGGAATGGGATGAAATTTAGCACAGAGACAGACTGTGGTCAGTAATAGAACATAGACTACTTTTCATTCCGGTTCATTGGAGGGCTCATTTTTTATTCATTAAAAACTAACTTTCGCGCCAAAATGCTTGTCAAAGACTCCAGTTTTTTTTTTCTCAAAAGTATTGTGGTTCGGTCTAGCATGGTTCCGACCTATTATTTTAAACGATTCTGTTTACTTTCTTAGTTTTTGATGCATTTAAATTCAAATGTTGTTAATGAATCGATCTTTCGGATTCATTTTGAAGTAATTTTAAATTAAAAGAAAACAGAATAGAGGAAATAAAGCATTTCTAATCTGCGTTGCGTTACCGCACCTGGCGTAGGAAAGTCTTGCACGTGCGTTAAGCCAAGAGACGTTGAAAGTTCGCTGCAGATTTTTCGTATATGCTTATTTTTTTAATTTATCGTTTTTAGGTTAGTTTTATATATTTTTTTATTTGCCATTATTTGGTAGTTTTTTGAAATGCCCGTAAAACGCATATCCAATCTTTCGAAGAGGAATCCTCAAGCTCTGGCTGTGAGAGTAACCATAGTAGTAGAGAGCCGAATCCTCGAGCAGAATTCAGAAGAATGAAGGAAGCCGAGCGACAGAGAGGGAAAAACACACAAATATTGCCAACCCTAAACTCTTGAATAATAAAGTTTTTAAAAAAAAATAATATTATTATTATTTACGCTTCTCTTTTATATATCCTTCCATTTCAATGAACGCATTCACTTCCGATACGAAAATAAATATTATTCTTTCTCTCATTTCTAATTAAACAAGACGGTTATTTCGAATTTCAAATGGTATTCCCAAAATTACTGCTACGTTCAGTGGGGGTGGGGTGGTCGGCTGCATGCAAGGAGAAGAAGAAGATGTTTCAAAAATTATTTCTTCTGTTCTAGAAATGAACCGGGTACCAGCTATTTTTTTATCCGGAGATAAATGGCGAAAGAGCAAGAAAGAATTTCGTTGATATAAACGGATGAGCATATATGCCAATAGAAAGAGATTATTTTTAGTGGTCATTTTCATGTCGTATTTATGAGCCAAAAATTCGAAACTGAGCCAAATTGGCGATCGAAAGGGTGACAATTGGGCAAGTGTCCGCTAGTACAAGTACTGGGTTGGATATGTTGGAAAAGAGTCAATCTGCTCCTAGATGAAACAATAATTAATTCAAAATAGACATCATTTTGAAAAAATCAACTGATATTTTATTCCAGCATTCTATCTGAATACTAAAAGATGGAACAAGTCTTTAAATACCGAACAATAGAATTCCTCTAATCCTATATAGAAACTTTAATATATCTAAAGAAAAATATCTGCATTGCTGTTATGTTTTCTTAAAGAGAAAATTGAAGTGTGTGTGTGTGTGTGTGTGTGTGTGTGTGTAATTTAAATATATTTTCACATATAATACATTCTTATTATACCAATTTTTTAAATTCTATATTTAAAAAATTTTAATATAATATTTGTATCTTAATTTTACTTTTGCTTTCCTTTACAATCGTACAAAAAATCAGTTGAATCAATGTTAGTTATTACTCCCTTATAAAGTTAATTTCATTAAAATATTTGTACTCATTAATATAAAATTTTTAATAGAATTGTGGGGTGTTTTTTTCTGAACTACACAAAAATTGTAAATACCGAAAAGAATTCTAGATCAGGTTAATATAATAAAAGCCATTCTAGTCCTAAATGAAAATCTTATATAATAATCGTATATAATAAATTCAGAAACTTGTAATGATATTTAAGACGCAGCAAAAACATTTAAAACTATACAACACATTGTTCAACAAAACATCGAGATTATCTATATATATATGCTTTTTTAACTCTAAATCTATTAACTATATAGTTTTCTGTAAGAATATATGCTTTATTAATATTTAATACGCATGTGTATGTGTGTGTGTTGAAAGATTGAAAATAAAAAAACTTCATATTTTCAACATTTCTGATCCCTAAATCTAGCCTCTTTAATATTAAAATGTATACATATCAATGCAACATAATTAAAAACATCTAAATTCTACCAAAAAAATAACTGCAGTTTGTTGAGTCAGTCATCCAAAAAATATCATACAAATAAATACCGACAATAGATTATTCCTAGATATTTTTAGCATAGTTTGATAATTGAAACTGTACCCAATTTTTTTCTAAAAAACGATCATAAATAAAATTTTAATTTTAGAATATGATTTTTATATGCTCATTGAATTTGAATCGATAGGAATGTGCTTATAGATATTTTTCAATCAGTCTTCCCTTTTAACAAAAAAAACTGAAAATTCAAAATATTAAAAAAAAATTCAAAAATTTAATATAGTTATGATTTTGACTCATCAATCAAATATTCCATGATAAGATCTAAGTTATGGAAATGTTATGTATAGTTATTTTTCAAGCACCTTCAATGGCTGAATAATATTGTGTTCTTTTCTTTCTCTATCTAGTAAAGCAAACAAAACATATTGTATACGCAGGAAAATAAATTGCTGTTGTATTGGCCTCGCTTAAATTGCTGGTAATGGAAAATCAGAGATCACAACAAAAGGAGTCTCGTTTTAGGCATGAGCATTTAAATGAAGTTGCTGTCGGCAATCAGGAGGCCAACAAACAATTTTCGAAAGCCATTATTTTTACCGTGATTCTCTGGGGGAAAGCAAAAGGGCTTTCAGAATGGCAAAAACTTAAACGAGGAATCAGTCAAGGAGAAATAAAGTTTTTCACCTTGAAACTCTTTTCAAATTAAGATTTGGGTGAAAATGACAGGAGGTGATAGAAATATAAGTTGAACATTTGAAATTCTTTTTGACAAATTTAGAAAATCTTAAATTTCTTTAAATATAATTAGAAAGATTATTTCCTATTTTATTTTATTTTTTATAAGATATAACACAATAATAGATTTAAATGAAAGCAATATTTTGAGATAAACAAACCTTGTTGCAAAATGTAGTGGAATGTTAACGTTAGCCTTTCGGGCGCGTGTGTGTGCGCGCGAGCGTGAACACAAAATGAAAGTAGAATTTAACCTGCAAGAGCACCTTAAGAGAGTGTACCAGTGCCTTGCTGTCACTTTGACAAAAACTCACACGAAATAATTAAACTTACTCTTATTGCAAATTAAACCGAGAAAAGTGTGATACCCAGCACGTGTTGAAATGGTAGCGTAATGTTATGAAATAAATATATGATATTTTCCACATAATTCCATAACAACTGATTGCAAATCGGAGATATATATAGTACAATGAACAAATAATCTTAAGGCTTCTATTATAATACGAGTTACGTGACTATCGAAATTTGAATATATTTGGGTGATAAGTTATAAAGAGAGCAAGGTACGTAAGCATTTAATTGAAAAATTTAGAAGGCATTACTCATGGTGTACCAGCTGATCTCCAAAGTCGGCTGGTTATCAATAAAGAAAAAAGTTGAAAGAAAACATTTCTCAGGTTTAAAACAATTTCAATTTATGTAACAATATTTGTGTTCTGCAGATAGTTTTCAGCAACTCGTCATAAAACCAGTTGACGTATTCTGCTCTAAATTGTATATTTTGATTACATAGGACTTATTTTAAATTTCATAATTATGCGAATAAATTAATATATCCATGTTGAACTATTTTATGAACTAATGTTTGCAACCATTCTGTAAATCCACATTTCGAAATCGATTACACCACTTGAGGTGTAATTCCGGAGTAATTTATTCTTGATTCACCGAGATTCATGGGCATCGGAGGCCTGGTTGCAAGGTCTCGGCCTCGGAACCAACGAGTTTCAGGTTCGAGACTCGATTCCACCGAAGAACCGTCGTGTGAGGGGTCTCTTGCGCATTAAATACGTCAGGCCAAACGTCCCCCCTCTAGTGTGGTATGGTATAGAAAGGGGTGGTGCCAGCTCATGTGTCGTCCGCTCATCTGACCGTGGTTCCAAATGACGCGGTCCGTCCCAAAATATCTCTAGTGTTGCTTTACAACGGGACGTTAAAATAACGAAACCCGTTGTAAAGCAACACTATATTAAACCGAGGTTCATTTATTTATTTAATGTTAATTTTATAATAATATATATATGTATTGTATGTGACTACTTTTTTCCCCTTTCGCAATATAATTTTGTTCAGATCTTTGTTGCTTGAAAATCCATTATAGAAATTCCCAAAAGGATTTAAAACAGTATTTGCAAATAAACAGTTTTGTAAATTTTATAATATTATTTTTAAAAAATTATATAACTTCTCTTATTTCTATATTATTTCGTTCAAAAATAATACCGTCATTGAAAGGCCGCATAACTTTCCCTACTTTCATTTAAAAATAAAATTCCACAGTAAATCAAAGGCGAATTTTGAGCTAAGGCATTACTTTTAGCATAAATAAAATATTTTTATGAAAGTTTGAAATCGCTGGTTCTGTGATCTATGGATTTTTAGGGTAACAAATTGATTCGAATCTTTTCCGTCGCAAGCTTAGAACCAGAAAAAAATTGATTTTTCTTTAAGGAGAGAAATGCTCGATAACTTTCAATTTAAATAAAATTGTGTGACTAGAGTCTGCTTTTTGAAGCGCAGTGAAGTAAGAAAAGAAAGTGAAAAAAAAGTACTTTTCTGAAGAAATGTTACGTAAGCTTTATTTTTGTAGCTTCTCGGCCTTTATCTATCATTCATAATAAAAATAAAATACATATATCTTCTTATTTCGTAAAAGCAAATTTCATCTAAGGTAATCTATTAATAGTATTTCCAACGTGAGGATATTCGTGGATTGGAAATAGCTCTAATTTACGTCATACGCTGTGGGTAAGGCAAAAAGCGTTAAAAATAATTTAAATGCAGGTTTAAACGAATTATATCTACCAAAGTGACACATTCTATTGGGAATTAGGTGTTTATAAATAGAGAGTTTTGAAATTTGTAATTATTTTTTTATCTCAAAATTGATTGAATAGTTTGTATCTCTTTTTTTTATCTCAATGATTTCAGAAATTAGAAAAACTATTTTAAATATCTAAAAACTTTCATTCCTTTTTTATATATTTCAGTGTTTATTTTCAATATTTTTTTTGTCTTAAATAAATGCTCAGAATATATTTTACCATTATGCTTTTTACTTTGTTCGTAAGTTCTGTTATATGTAGGATACCCAAAAAAAGTGGCATGAACTTTTATTTCTTTAATTTTATTTCTAATTTAGCAATTAGAAATAAATTTCTTATTACAAATTTTCTTCAGGTAAGTAATACATATAAACATACTTCAAATAAGTAATACATATGTACAAGTAAGTAATTCATACAAACTTGATGTAATGCATGTAATGTAAATACATTGACTTCTTTAAAGGGGAATAATAAATTATTAGAAAAATTACATTTTTATTGAGTCCCTTAACCAAAAATATCAATAAATACAGTGTTTTTCTTACATTTGTCTATAGAAACACAAAGTTTAATTCTTTTATCGATAATATTTTCTAAGTTATTAAAAGGCAAATTTATTGAATTAAGCTGTTTTTCCATGCCTGTATTCAGTGTTTAAACTTAACTCGTAGTAATTTTCAGGGATAATGTATATTTCATTAAATTTATGCAAAAGTAAAATCAGACAATACTTACATATATATTACTTTGAAATTAATTTTTAAAAAATTATCAGAGTGTAAAAAGTTCAAAAATTAAATTTTTGTAATACTCCTATTGCGTCAATAGGAGAAATGTTAATGAGTAAAATAAAATTTCTTAAATTCATCTACATTCAGTATGGAAAGCGTAGTGATTCTGTCTGAAAAATTTGAAACTTTCCTTAACTTTTCAAAATGGGCACTTTCAACGTCTGTATAAAATCGTAAGCCTTTAACAATAGCTCGTGGGTAATGGAGCTCATTTCTTGGAACCTAAAGACAGACTTTTCGAAATTTGTCACAAAAAGCTATTCATTTCTTAGTTGAGACATTATACCTGTCGAAACTAATAGAACATAGCGGTTACTATTCAGCATACTGTTCTACGAAATTTAACCAACCAAACGCTTTCTGGAAATGCCGCTTCATAGGTTAATAGAAAATTGTATCAGAAATGATGAATCTCTGGCAAAATGAATGGATGGATTTTTACAATTCCAAAAATGATAGTTTTGAAGATTAAGGAGATTACTGTTTCTATCTTGATTAAAGGAATATTCGTCTTCCCAAATGCACTTCTTGAATAAGAAGGATTTGATTTTATTTAAAGTAGAATAAAGTAAAATTCTGGATGCCGATCGTGTAGCTGTCCAAGTAATTTTTCAAAAGTCCGTTTATTCTACAAATCAATATAAATAAATAGGAACGTTTGCCTGTATGTCTCTTATGCCTTCCTAAACCGTTCATCCGATGGCAATGAAATTGGGTTAGTTTGTTGTTTGCACCTGCGGGATGGTTACAGGGATAATACAACTATCTAAAATTGAAAAAAATTAAACCTCAACCATATCTATTTACTACAGATTCATCTCCAAATAACACACAGAGGAGACAATAGATTCAGTAGGAATGCTAAATCCATATTAAAGATTAAAAATTTGTATTTATAGTAAGCAAATGTCATGCATGTCTTTCTTTGAGGTCACAACTTTATCACGTATTATGCGAGAACGTTTTGGGGAGACCAACCCTGCTGGTTTTATATTTTAATTGAATTTTAGCGTTTTTCGCAGTACCACCCAAAATATTGCAGTACAAATAATTCCACATCGTTTTAATTTTCAAAAATTATCTTTCTAACTATATTAACGATTTTATGGTATAAATATGTTTTCTGCTTTGAATCAATTTTAAAAGAAAATACTTTAATCCCATTTTCTAAAATTAAATTTGAAAATTCTGAACGAATATGAAACGAATCTCGAGATACAGTAAATAGTTTCTTTCATTACCATTCTGAAAGAACACCAAGTTTTACAATTCTGTAAGAATACACAAATCTAATGTATAAAAATGACTATTTGTTTGTTCGCATTTTATATACTCTTGTACCGTTCATCCTATTTCGATAAAACATTGCCAAATGATTGATTTATTTCACTTACTATTTTTTGGGTGGCAACAACCCAACGGGTACCAGCTAGTATTGTATAAATGTCCAATATTTCATTGAAATATTATCTACATTTTCGTTTATGGAATAAAGGGGCCTTCTACGTATTTTGGAGTTTTAATTTGAGGGTAACCTGAAAATTATGTGTAATAAATACTCACCATTATGTGTAATAAATACTTCGTCCTCCCTTTTCTTTAATTTGTAACCACTAAACTAGGGTTTATACAAAAACCGGTTTATGAATTCTATGTTTCTAAAAAACCGGTTTTAAAAGGTTTTCAAATTTTTTTTTTTTTTTTTTGCCAAAAAAATAGAAGAATAGGGAAAAATATTTTCTAAGTTACATAAAACAACTGTGTGTGCACACAATTTATTTAAACAAAATAACGAAAATTTTGAATAATATCTCTGCTGTTTTCACCAATTTTAATTTCTCCTAAGAAAAAAGAATTGAAGAAACCTAAAATGACTGAACTGTGACTATATCTTTCTATTACTTTGGACACAATATTGCCAGAAATTGAAAATACTCGTTCACCAGATACTGAGCTTATTTTCAAAGTTTTCGTGGCATCAAATAACAAGTATAATTTTTTTTTTTGTTCTTTTACTTGTTGCCTAAAATAATGAAGATTCAGCTTTCAGTGTCTTTGTTTTTCTTCAGGCTCTTCATAAACTTATGAATTGATTTTCTCATGGCTTCTTTTTAAAAAAGCATAACTCTGATGAGTAGTTTCTTCGATTTTCTCTTTATGAGAAACGGTTTTCAGATAAGAATTTGAAAATATTTTAGACAATATCTTTCCAGATAATTTAGTCATTTCTCTTTTTGAAACTGAAGAACGAGCACTAGATTTCTTCGCTGTTTTTTGGATTTCACAAATACAGCAAAAGAGTTGCTAATTCTATTTGACTCTTTTTTTTAATCCACTCTTCTAAAGCATGTAACAAATTCAAACTTCTTTCATTATCCAAACTTTTTAGTTCATTTAACAGAAATTCAAATATACCTTCACTTTTCAATAAGATGAGAATTATTCTCAATTTATCTCTGCCTCAGAGTCAAAATTTGATTTGGTTGTTCGATTCTCCAACCAGTTATCGGTGTTCCTCTACTCAGAATACCAAAATTCTGTTCACCGAATCATAAAATATTTAAGTAACCTATCAGTGAAATAATGAAAATACACATCCTTCACTATTCACAGCTTAATACATAATAATGCTTTGGGAATTTTTTCATTTAAGAATAACATACGACTCCAAAACTAAAATTAAAAGGAAGTCCACGAATATATTGTTAGACATTTGTCAAATCCATACAAAAGATACTTGGATCTGAACGTTTTGATTCAGTTTTTGTGTTGTTTTTCGACTTCCAGCCCATCATCTCGAGAAACAACCCATGAACTGGATTCGAACCCGACCTTTCAAAGTTCGATTAATTGTTTTTGGCAGTGTTTACTGTGCAAATTTCGCCAACTCGAATCGTTGTTGTCGTCGTCTAATGCCACTTAGTCATGCCAAGCCCGAATGAGTAGAGCTCTTTCGAATGAATGCAGAGATGGGCGCCGTTTGTTGTGAACGAGCACCGTTCGGGTGAAAGGACGACTTTGCTAGAACACACACGACACCACCCTTTTGAGGGGGCGGTCGAACGCATTCATCCATCCGCAAGTCAGAATTGAGATCCAAATCAGAGACCGACTCATCCCTGATCCAGTACCCCCAGAGGTATGAGAATTTGGAGGACTTTGCAGTCGCGACCTATTTAACGTGCCCCCACTGCCATTAGTCAACACAGCGGTCTTTGGCCAAGGCGAGAACAGAACTCAGGACCTTTCGGTTTAGAAACTGGAGCTCTGCCAACCAGGGTACCGCAGCCTTCATTCGAATCTTATAAATACGTGTAGGTTAAAGATCTTTGAAAAGAGCAGTGATGAGATATCATACTATGTGGTTAACCTGGTGTACAACCATTGTAAGATGGTTTGCCAAGTTTTATATTGAAACACTTGAGTCCAAATCTGTTTTAAAGATTGTTCTTCAATAGTTTGGTGAACCTGCTGTTCAGCCAATTTAAGAGGATTTTCCAAGTTTTTATATTGAAACATTGAGGTCTGTTTTAAAGGTTATTCTTCCAAAGTTTGGTGAAGTTAAACTTTATTTAAAATTCAACCTATTATTTTTTGCTCCAAGATCAAGCTAATTAACTTTTACCTCAATTAATGTGATTTTTATGGATACTCCTCCCCTCAATTTGCTTCCTCGGCAATAAATTCTTCTGCCAAGCTTTGCTAACTTTCGGGTCAGTGTAACCTGAATGATAGCATATATTTATACTGTTTCCTCCAAAGTTTGAACGGAGGAATTTGTTTCCTAATAAAACAAAACGAAAAGCGTCTTCTGCTCAATAAAACTAAGAGGCTTATTGCCCACTGCAACGCATCAATCGATGCATGATTTTCTTAATTTATTTAATTATTTCGCTATCATGGCAAATAAATTTGGTTCCCTCCCACTCAAAAAATAAAATAAGTACGGCTGAATCATGGGGGGGGGTGCAAATTGAATGGAAACTCGGATTTTGTCTAGCACATTTGTGAGGCAATCGATTGGAAAGCCTTTGTGATTATGCTTCGCAAGGAAAACTAGTAAGAATCCCCAAAATGCTGCCAAATAAAGCGCAATCGTATAAAAAAGATCGCCAAATAAAGATTTTTGGGGCTAATCTTCGCAGTTTTAAGTGTAGAGATTCCACATTAGTCTGGAATCCGCGCCATATGTTGCTTGGAAGATTCTTTCTAAATAATGGCGCTGTCAAACGAGGTAGAAAAATTAAGTTAGCTCGGGAGATATAAAGTGTTTCAGATGGCTAAAATATTCATCCC
This sequence comes from Argiope trifasciata, assembly GCA_026543055.1. NCBI lineage: Eukaryota > Metazoa > Arthropoda > Arachnida > Araneae > Araneidae > Argiope > Argiope trifasciata. The sequence continues at coordinate 2,220,038 of JAPMOQ010001638.1, forward strand.
TAACTTTCTGACGGAAGAGTATCTTTTACAGTTGTTTTAATGGCTTAAATAGAAGAGGAAATGTTGTAAACTTTATCGAAAAATGTAAATTCATTCGAAGTAAGAAATTGAAAAGATATTTATAAAATCGACAATCATCTAGGAAGAATGATTGAGAAATGAAAGAAGCTATCTATAAAAAGTAACAAGACATAAAATATGTTTTAAAATCTTCACAAATTAATATTCAGTGCCGATTTACAACATTCTCTTACCCAAAGTAGTGTTAAAAGTTAAATAAAGTAGTGTAATCATCAAATAATTTGAAATCGAAATTTCGACGAATCTTTGACGTTTTAGATCTCCCTCAGGTCGAAAACCATTTTTCGTCTGTCTGCACATATAATTCAAAGCTGCTTTGATCTCGGCTGATGAAGTTTGGGGTACGGTTTCATATCAAATTTGTAGACATCTATCAAATTTTTAGAGAACTTTATTCTTTAAAAAATGTTAACTAAAGAGCATTGTGATTTGTTGCAGCCTGTTACATTTATTTCTGCAGTCAACATTCATCATGTAGAGAGCATTGTGGCTTGTTTGTTATATCCTTTTACAATATTATGAAAAATACATTCTGATTATGCATTCTGATCATCTTTTTTTATATGACTGGAACCAAAATTTGATACTAATCAGCAATTCTGTTTCATAAAAACTTACCAAATTTCATTTTTTGCCTTCAGCTCAAATATTTAACCCCACGGTTGATAAAGTAATAAAGGAATTTGATTTTGCATTGAAAACAATTCATGAAGGCTTTTCACCCGCCCAACATATTTCATTTTCTAGCTATCGTGAAAGGTGGCCGGTACAATTATTTCTTGAAATTTCATCCACAATTTGATAGAAATTTTCAATTTTGCTTATTACATATCATAGTTCCTACATACAATTATCGATAACTAAAGCCTGAAAAATTCGATAAAATACTGAGGTAGAGTATTTGTAGGATCAAAACACTTTCTTTTTCAAATAGAAAAAGAAAGTATTCTAGAGAAATTAACTAAATATAAAATTCGAACCTGAATATACAAATTTTTTGGAGAGGTAATGTGTTTGTACACTTGAAAATAGAAGACATAGTTTGTAAAACAATTATTTACTTATTATCTTAAATTCTGAGCAAAGAGATATGTTTTCATCTTGAGATTGTTTCTTGACAATTACAAATATTTTCTGAGTACAAATTTTTTTTTAAATAGCAATATATTACTTGTTTTTAAAATTATTTGTTTTAATTCCTTGTTTTATAAGTAGGAATTGAATTCCTTTTCTTATATTATAAAAAATGTAATTCAAATCCTACTTATTTTATTAAATGATTTATATATCTTATAGTAAGATATTTCTTATATGATTTATATATCTTACGTCAGTAATCTTAGAGTTTGTTGGCAAAATTGGCGAACATTTGGCAATTTGGCTACTACATAGAAATTACTGGAAAAAAATTAATTATTGAATTGATACTTGGAAAAAAAACTATATTAACATCAAGTGCCATCCACTACAAGTTTGAAAAAATGTATTTGAACTCGAATGGGATGAATGAAATGTATTTTAATAACGATTGAGCATTTGTACAAGATAAATAAATATATGTATAGGGAGAGTGTGTACTAATATTAGGAAATGAATTTAATAAAATAGTCAGTTATTTAGATTTAATTATGGTAAACTGAATGGTTTTTTAACTGTTTCAAGGAATGTTGCTTGTTTTGAGAGGTATGATGTTTAAATAAATGTTTCAAAATTTGAAAAAGATTAAGCGGATATTTTCTCTAAATTCTTTTATTTTTCATTGAGGAAATAAATAAAAAAATGGATCTGAAAACAAAAAGAAATTTTTATCTTTGTAGTGCAATAACTCTAGTTATTGCCGAAATGCAAATAGAGTCACACATTCTCCATACTCTGAGAGTCGTGATCAATAAGTATTTGTAAAAGATTCGTGTTCCTGCATGTCAACAGCGATGAGATTGAAAAAGTCTCTCTTTCTTCAAATGAACGTGACTCGAAAGAATTTCAAATATATGCACTGAATTAGAAGATGGAAGGGATTTGAATTGATAGCAAGTTTGCATTTTCCAGAAAAAAAACCTTACTCTGCATAAAATTACTCGCAGAAGACTTTGCATGCAAAATACTACTTTTTTGCAATTTCTGGGCCATAAAATGTTAAAAGAAACCTTTTTAAGTCTAAAAAGTTTCAAAGTCATCTATTTCAAAGTCAGTTTTGAAAGGTTTTCGTGTCGCTAAGTAATAGAAGGAATCAAATAGACCTAAAATATTTGGAAAAACGTACTTGTGAATGAAAGGGGATGAATATTTTTGCAACTTTTCGGTGCATTTGAAAGCTTTAGATTGCATGTAAGCGACTAAATTCTATATTTCCTTTTATTTTTTGTTGTTTTAGATCTGAAATTTTGATAACAGTTGTTAACAGTTCTTATCAATAATAAATACTCTAAATGCGTATGCATTTTGGTATATTCTGCATATACCTATTAGTGTCATAAATCTATATAAATAAAAATGGATGTTTGTCTGTATGTCTCTTATGCCTTCCTAAACCCTTCATTCAATTGTGATGAGACTAGGTAAGCTTATTGTTTACACCTACGGGATGGTTAGAGGGATAGTACAACGAGCTAAATTTCAAAAAAATTCAAATCTCAATCGCTTCTATTTAGTAAGGATTCACCGCCAAATAACTCGCCGAGGTGACAATAGATTCCATAGGAATGCTAAATCCAGGTTAAAGGTTAATATTTTGTAGATAAAGTACGAAAATGCCATGAAGTCATTCTCAGAGGCGACAACTTTATGACAGATTAAGCGAGAAAGTTTTGGGGGGATCAGCCCTGGGGTTTTTTAACTTAAATTAAATTTTAGTGTTTTTCGTAGTGACTACCAAAAATATTGTAGTACAGATAATTTTGCACTATCTCAATTTCCAAAAATAATTTTTTCAGCTCTATTAACGATTTTGTGGTAAAAATACGTTTAATCAATTTTAAAAGAAGATATTTTAAACACATTTTCTAAAATTAAACTAGATAATTCTGTAAGAATATGAAATGAATCACGAGATACAATAAATAGTTTCTTTCATCACCTTTCTGAAAGAAAACCAAGTTTTACCATTCTAAAAGACTACGCAAATCTAACATACAAGAAAGGATATTTGTTTGTTCGTATTTTATATAATGTCGCACCGTTCATCCTGTTTCGATAAAACTTAGCCAAGTTATTGATTCATTGCACTTAATATTATTTTTTTTCGGCGGCATCAAGGCGCCGGGTACCAGCTAATTATATTATAAAATTAAGTCTTATGTTTTGTGCTAGTTATGTTATAAAATTTTTAATTGTCAATTTTAATTTTTAGTATAATTAAAATTGACAATTCATGCTTTGTTAATATTTTCTTTATCACAGCTTTTATTCATATTTAAATATCAAATATGTATTTCTCCAAATTGTTAAAACTGGATCGTCAACTCTTTTTATAAATGATGATTATAGCTGAAATAAGGCTTTTTTTTAAAAAAAATAATAAAAAATGTACGAATTACATTTTAGAGTCAAATATGAAACTTCTTTGGATGAATAAGTTTTTGTGAAGGTTTGTTAAAATAAAGTAGTTGTGTTATTTATAAGCATAATTATATTAACTTTTTTCCATGAACTATTGCTTTTCCACGTAATTAAAGCCATTTATATTTTTAAAAGTTGAAAGCAAAAGATTTATAACGCAGGTTGAAATTAATTTTCCCTTCTATATCATTGGAGAAAAATGTTGCAATATTAAGAATTTATGGCACATAAATTACTTTGTTTTCCATTCTAAATATTTGCATTTCTCCTTGCATATTTTTCGCGCAGATTGTTTCATTTGGAAGACAAAAATAAATCTTCTAAATTTAATTCTCGTGCCAAATGGTCTATGTATCTTTCTTATTTCTGTTGAGGTTTAAAGATAAATATAATAATTTTTTTGAAAATTTCAGGGTGGCAGCAAGAAAAAAATTACGCTTACGGTTGATTTTTTATGGAAAAAAATTTATTAGTTTAATTTTAAATTAGGAAGATATTTATAATTTAGTTTAGTTACATTAACGTCCCGTTGTAAATCAACACTAGGGTCCTTTTCGGATGGACCTCGTTATTTGGGACCGCAGTCAGATGACGAGGATGACACCTCAACTGGAGCATTTCTTCATTCTATTATTTTTCATCGTACATTCACCAAGAACTTAATATGAAACGCATTTTTCCAACACTTCTTGTCATAATGAACTGCTTACATTTGTAAACATATACCAGATTTAAATGGTATAGGCATACCGGGTTCGAGTCCTGGGTCGGGCATGGTTGTTCTTCTGTGTGTTCTATCTGTGAGATGCGTGAATATGCCCCCCTGTAAAAAGGGGTTGTGCAAGCGAGTGTATGTGTCACCTTCATTTGAGCTAGAAGTGAGATTTCTGCCCTTTGGGTGATCAGGGGTCTTTACCTCAGAAGCTACTGCACCCCCTTTCCGTGGAAACACGGACACAACATCATCATCATTCAAACAGTATTTCAATTTTTTCTAGGAATTTAAAATCTCATAATATTTGAAATACAGAATTGAGGTAATTTCTTATGAATACATAAAGATTACATTCTATTTTCTGTAAGAAAATATTTTATTAGCGTTTGTATATATATTTATGAAGGTTCCTTAAATCATATTATCCGTTTACAAATAAATATCTATACGTTGCATTGTTCATCCCATTTATCAATTATTACATCTATATGTTGCATTGCTATTACCAACTTTTAAAAATAAGACATAATTTTAGTTTC